>JAJOZX010010956.1:67500-119628 GCA_023014485.1 Bathynomus jamesi
CCCTCTTTGTTACAACCTAAAGGAAATGTTCAAAGTTGCCCCCTTCTGCCTCAATGCAGGCCTGTACACGTCGTACCATTGAATGTCTGACGCGTTCCAGAATGCCTGGGCTATGTTTAATTTGCTCGCACCTGTCACGAACACGTGGCCATAATTCCTCTCTTGTTTGAACCTCTGTATCATACACCAACGTCTTTAAATGGCCCCACAGGGAGAAATCCAAACGGTTAAGACCTGGGAAGAGGGGTGGCCAGGGAACGGAGCCACCACGCCCTATCCACCTGTTGGGATAAACAGTATCCAGATATTCCTTTGATACAAATTAAACATAGTCCAGGCATTCTGGAACGCGTCAGACATTCAATGGTACGACGTTTACAGGCCTGCATTGAGGCAGAAGGGGGCAAATTTGAACATTTCCTTTAGGTTGTAACAAAGAGGGGTCACACTGTAGAGATCTGTGAATAAATGATTACAGAAACCTACAGGGGTTTCACTTCATATTCACTCTCATTAATACAACACTTTAAATGTATTGTAACATGGAAACTGTGCAGAATCTGACATTTTACCAAAGAGACATTATGGTTTAGAATTATCCAAGGATTTCATCCTCCAATTTAATGTACTCTTTGCTGAATCACCCTGTATATACAAAATAAATTGACCGCAATGAGAAATGGGGGAAAGTGTGCCATGTATGATTTATAATAATAATAATTTGACGGTACCTTCAATAACGCTTTAGATCTTCAGTTTACTTTATGCAAATGGCCACGATTAATTGGAAATAAATAGTAAAATGTTCAGTGTATGATTTATAATAATAATAAATTGATGGAAATTTCAAAACGTTCTAGATCAGTTTATTATGCGATATAACTAGTTGCCGTTTACAAACAAACCTAAATAAACCTTTGCTACATCATTCTGATATTTATTCGATTGTACGCTGTTTCACTCAATTAATAAATCACATCGACAGAAACATAGGCATATAAACATTTTATATTTTATCAGCGCTGAAATCGAGATTTGATTTAGACGCTAGTCAAGCTTCGTCATTTAACATTTTATTTACGAGCCTACCATCTCTGCAGCTATCAATTAAGGAGTGGCTAGTAAAATTAATTTTTAATAATTCCAAGGGTTCATAATTTTCGTTCATTCATTTTTATTGACGAAATGTATTGAAAGCATCTTACGGCTAAAAGTCTGTTGTATCAATCAGTTTTTGTGGTTGAAAGATATCAGAGGGCTATAACAACTAATAAACTTCTTTCGCAGGATTTTATTTTTTCGGACGTAGATATCATAAAGCTTCACATGCTGAAGCGCACGAGCGCACATCGATACAAGCTTAGTTACCAGAAGCAAATTACAGATGAAAAAGGCCGTAATATTGGACTTAAGTCAGGCGGAGAGTGAGATAATTAATGTAGATTGACGTTTACATGAATTTTTAGATGAACTTTTTTCTGGAAATTTACATATGTAGGATACTCTTTGCTTCCCGTACGAATTGTTCGAACCATTACATTCCACCTTAGACCCACTTTTAAGCGGGAAAGTGCTTACACGAATTTTTAAATGAACTTTATTCTGGAAATTTACATATATATAGGCTCGCCTTTGCTTTCCGTACAAATTGTTCATTCTGGTGAAGCTTACACTCCACCTTAGACCTACGGTTTAACACGGATCATTAGGTTACCCTGGCTATCAACCGCGGAATGCTGCGCCGGGTCTCGAACCCACCTCCACCTCAGAGTTTATCGCGTGACGCACATAAACAGTATAGATGGGTGTGTCCAAGGTGCCAACTGGCTGATGGCGCCCGAAGGCACTGGCTGATTAAGCCAACTGGCTGATGATGCTTGGAGGCACTGGCTGATTAAGCCAACTGGCTGATTAGGGGCCCTATAAGACAAAGGCAGCTCGGATGAAGTCTTAATATGCGCTTGGCAGCTGCCAGGCGAACACCTCTCCTCCTCTCTCCTCTCTCTTAGGTTAGGTCTCCCCCTTTGGGGGGTTCATTGCAGCTTGGGGAATGCCTCCAAGTTGCATACCCCCCAGCGGGGTTCATTGCAGCGTGGGGGATAACTCCGTCTCCAAGTTGCAGAACCTCTTGTTGCTCTTGCGACCCCATTTTAGGGGTGCCTTGCAAAAAGTGGGTGGGGTGGCACTATGGGGGTGGTAATATGAGGGGTGGCTCTTGCAACATTTGCAATTGCATTGCACTCTACCTTTTTTCGGGCATACTACTGCAATCAAAATAATAATAGTAGAAGAAAGCTATACACCAAAATAGACAAGATTCCTTTGAGTTTATAAATATATAGTTTTTTCCAATTAATGACATAAATTCAAAAGGGCTGCTCCTAATCCCCCAAATTTATTTCTGGCGAAATGACCCACCTGTTGTCCTGAAGTAGTCAACCCGAGAATTTTCTGACCGCTAAACAGGTGTTCACAGGCCTTTTATAATATACTTGTTGAAGCCAAACTTTTTCATTTTCATATAAAAGTCATTCTTACGTACATAAAGTATTGATTTATGAAAAAATGCTGCTATAGGAACGTGGGAGTGTATTTGTCTAAAGCAATAATAACAACAATAGTAATAATAATAAATAAAATTTTAAAAGAGAAAAATTCATTTACATAACACTGGACTCCCAGAAAACTGAAAAAATCTGAGGACACGTTAACCCAAGTTTGATAAAGACACGCCTTCAGAATCGTAGCGATAGCCAATGAAAACGTCGTAACTTCGCTACCGCGCCCCATTCTCCGAGTCAACAAGTTCTGATTGGGTCAAGGACCACATATAGGTGATATAGCCATGCCCAGATGCACTGCCCACCAATCCAATCAGGGAGCCGTCGAGTCGGGGATTTGGTTTCTGAGGACGTTTACAATTGAACGACGTACCGCGTATAAAAGGGGGCATTTTCAGCGGGGACCCCACAGCAATTATTTTATCAGTGAACAACCACGCATTACTATCCGTCATGAGTAAGTCACAACTATATATATATATATTATAATATATATATATATATATATATATATACTGTATATATATACACAGGGTGTTCCATAAGTCTGGAACCATAGGGTAAAATAAGTAATTCATGTTTTTTCCGTTTATGCAAGTGCCCATGATGTCTTTGAGTAAGGAAGAACGCATGCAGGTAATTCTGTTCGTAGGAAATCGGAGTCAGAGGGAGGACGCTGAGGAATTTAAGAGATTGCATCCCGACCGCGCGCCGATAACACAAAGCTGTGTCGGCAAACTTGTAGCAAATTCAGGGAAACGGGATCCATAGGAGATAAACCACGCAGTGGACCTCCGAGGACATCCACCGACGATGACACAGCCGCTACCATCCTCGCTCATTTCACAAACAGTCCCCAAAGGTCTCTGTGGTGTTTTTATTGCCGTTTTATCATTTTGCCCTATGGTTCCAGACTTACGGGACACCCTGTGTGTGTGTATATATATATATATATATATATATATATATATATATACAGGGTGGGCTGTAAGTTTCCATACATAGGAAAAATTAAACGTTTGTTTTTATGTTTCAGATACCCTAAGAATATGCGTTTGACGTAAGATCTTGTTTACTGATGAAGCAAATTTTTACGTCAATGGAGAGGTTAATCGGCAAAACATACGTTATTGGAGTAATGCTAACCCTAACTGGCTGAGTCCGACGAAGATGCAAGGTGCCGGTAAAGTGATGGTGTGGGCCGGGATATGGGGTGACAGAATTATTGGACCAATTTTTGTCAGTGGAAATCTTAATGCCGAAAGTTATCTTAACATGTTGCAAGAAGAGATTTTCCCATCCCTGCTAAACGAGGAAGGTAACTTCCCAGTTTACTTCCAGCAAGATGGAGCTCCACCTCATTATGGTCTTCACGTGCGTCGGTATTTGGATCAGCAGCAGTTTCCGGATGCTTGGATTGGTCGGCGTGGTCCTGTGGAGTGGCCTCCCAGATCCCCAGATCTCACCCCCCTTGATTTCTATCTTTGGGGGCACTTGAAGGCCATGGTGTATCAGGAAAAGATACGAGACATAAATCATCTAAAGGAACGTATCACCAACGCCATTACAAGCATAACGTCAACTGTGCTAATGCGTGTTCATCAACAGTGGGGAACACGTATTGAAATGTGTTTTCAAAACAATGGCAACCATGTAGAGCATATTATATAAATAAAAATGGTTGTCCATAAAAAAATGTTTATTTTTCCTATGTATGGAAACTTACGGCCCACCCTGTATATATGAATGAAACCACGAAGGAAAGGAAACACAGATTGGTGCTCAAGCGCTTTACTTTCGTGAAATAATTTTCATATATATATATATATATATATATATATATATATATATATAAAGGGTGATCCAGAGAAATGGGACCCAAAAGAAACCCCTGTAACTCTTAAAGTATAAGTCCTTTTATAAAATCATACGCATCATTCGAAAGAGGATAGTTACAAGTTTGTACAGGATTGTATAGGTTTTGACAATACAAGACAAGATAAGATACAAAAAAAATAAAAGTTAATTAAAACTAACCCTTCAAGATGACTGCATGGACTGTGGAACAGTTGTGTTTCATAACTGAGCAATATTATGAGCATGGAAGAAGTGTAGTTTCAGCTTATATATATATATATATATATATATACATACATATACACGAAAAAGTTAATTTTATCTGGTTTTCCGACAGTGCTGAAGTCACTAGGATGGTATTAGCAGCGGCCGACCGGAACGATCATTATAGAATCTTTCAAAATCTGTGAAACCGATCAGAGCGACAGAAATACGTGCGGGATGTAAGTATATAGAATTATGTGCCTGTATTTTCATCAAAGCTTTTCTTTTTACATCTCTCCCGTAAATCATGTAAAATAGCTTCTAGAACGCGAGTGAATATTCCTTTTAGTACTTGAAGGTTATCTTCCCCCCATCAATTTTGACAGAATATTTTCGTTAAAACTAACGAAAATATCACGACTTAACCTAACCAATTATCAAGGGCGTACAGTTGATCTATTATTAATTATAACATTGTTTGTTTCTGGAATAGTCTTTACTATTTACTAATAGATCAACTGTACGCCCTTGATAATTGGTTAGGTTAAGTCGTGATATTTTATTTTCGTTAGTTTTAACGAAAATATTCTCTCAAAATTGATGGTGGGGAGATAACCTATAAGTACCTTCCTTTTTTAAAGTTAAGAGCTGTGTTCATATTTTCACTTTTTTAATAGTTTAAACTGTTGCCTGTAGTGATTTTTTTTTTCAATTTTATTTGTTTAATCTTGCTTTCCACGATTCACTTTTACGTTTGGGGCATAAATTAGACATTTTAAAGTAGTCACATTATACTGCAAGTTAAAGTCTAATCTTTACTAAACCCCCCTGGGTGGTTCGAAAGGTTTTTGAGGATTAACCGGATCTTTTCCGTTCTACCCCAGCAATAATTTCTAGTGTAGTTTTACTTGCTGACTTCAATAATATATATATATATTTATTTTGGAGAAAGCATTCGTGCTTTAATTAGTTATGGTTATAATTATTAATTTTTTTCTCTCTTTTGTAGATATTGTTATGGATGATAAATGGAATTTCATAAACATAGTTAACGAAATAACGTTCTACCCCAGCCTTCTTTAGTTAACCTTATAAGGCTAACTAACGAAAATATCACGACCTAACCTAACCAATCGTCAAGGGCGTACAGTTGATTTAGCTAAACAAAGGAACAAGAGACATTTGGGAACATCTAGAAATATGATAGATTCTTATTTATGTGAATTTCTGTGGAGGAGAAGACAAAAAGGAAAGGACATTTTTATTGAAATCTTAAATGCAATCTCTACTTTTAAATAAAATAAACGGACTATAACTCTTTTGTTATTAATTTCTCCAAAATAAGATATATATTTTGAATTCAGCAAGTAAAACTACAGTAGAAAATAATATATAATTTCATTTTTTGTTGCTGGGGTAGAACGGAAAAGAGCCGATTAACCTTGTCCTTGTAACGCCTTGTAACTCCTCGTAACTCTCTCTCTCGATATATATATATATATATATATATATATATATATATATAGTGACCGGTCAAATGATAAACAAGCTACGGATGGCTGTAAATTTCGTAAACTAGGTTCTAGAACGCGATTGATTATTCATTTTTAATTAGATCTGCATCAAATTCACCTAAAATATGTATATTGTCAATAATCCTAAGCGTCTCTTATTAACTTTTATAAATTATACTTACTAGATGTGGTTATCGAGCAAAGCATTTTGGGTGCTACTTTAGTATGCGGTCTACCTACGATTGGGCGGTCTACCTTTTAATTATATCTTATTATCTTGTTTACTAATTGCTTGTTTACATCCCGATATCAATCGCCCTTGACGATTGGTTAGGTTTAGTCATGATATTTTCGTTAGTTTTAACGAAAATATCATGATAAACCTAACCAATCGTAGGTAGACCGCATACTAAAGTAGCACCCAAAATGCTTTGCATTTGCATTTTGGACAAACTCACATAACTGATTCGCGTACGTGTGAACAATACGAAGTGGTTTATTTTTTACATTATCTTCATATATAATAATCATATATTATTTTAGTTATTAATTATAAAACTCGCGATGTATAAAGTGCTTATTACAGTTGGCTGCGAAAATTTTATTACCAATTTGTAATTGATATATATATAATATATATATATATAATATATATATATATATATATAATCGCTGTATCCCTTTAAAATAATTATAAAATTTCGTCTACTTATCATATATATATATATATATATATATATATATATATATATATATATATACGCACATCCACTTCCTGCTCTGTCCTTCTCATCTCTTCAGGCTCCATATCAGTCAAATTCGACCATGCAGTCTGTGGCCAGTTTATGTGCATGCTGCACAACCGTCGGCAAACAAATTTTTTGACAGCTGTATTAGTACAGTAAACATATGCAGAGGCGGATTAAGACACCTTGGGGGTCTGGGGTAATGAAGAATATGGGGGGGCCTTTTCTATAGCTTTTTATTAACAATACATGCACATGTACAATACATAGTACATTTACACAAATTATATGTACGGTGCTCAGGCTAATTGAGAAACAAACTTAAAATAACCTTGACACAGTGTATTTCGCCGTTTGCCAAAACCAAACAATATTAAACAAACTTTACTTTAGGGCCTATAAAACATAAAATAAAACAGGGAATTTGTCAGTTTGTGTACTCTGTCATATTTAATCAAAGAAGTTTGCGAAATCTCAAGCTATATCATTGAAACTCAGTTCATCGGGGGGCCCCCTCAAGCATGGGAACCTGAGGCTTCAGCCTCAATAGCCTCAGTAATAATCTGCGAATGAACATATGAGCCAGGACTTGCTATAAAGCCGCAACCGCGATCGAGGTTTGTGTGGTTTCTCAATGTATGATAACTGTTAAAGTTAAGTGTATAAGGTGTGGCCGTATGTCCCGCAAACGGTAAACGTGGTCGAAATCTATCGTGACGTTGTCCATATTAAAATCGTGCTGCTTTGAGAGGCCTGCATTATACGCGTCAAAATGTACTCTACATCTACGACAGCCAAACGTCTGCAGGGTATTACTACCCAAAACTCGTCTCTATCCCCATCATCTGACCCGAACCAGAGGGACAGTCGCGTCCTGGTTTCACATCCCTCACTGCTCTGAAAAGCAAACCCCACACTCCGCTCAACCACGCGCCGTAGTCCGTGTTCAACGCCGTTGCCATACATGACTCGCGGGTCGACCCTGACTACATAACGGTTTCTAGTCAGGGCTGGGGTGGTGGTAACGTTGCGCACCAGCTCGAATGATATGCTACTATCTACAGATTGAGGTTTTGCTGTCGAGGTGGAGGGTATAGCGGGGGGTGGTAAAGCTAAATTGAAAGCAGGTATATTTGTTGGGCCACAGATTTGGGAAGTGCTGATGGATATTGATTTTGAGAAAATGCTCAGTCAGAAGGAACTTGCTGCCTGGATTTCATTCAAATTGGTTGTTCATAATTTCTTAGGAAATCACAGATACGAAAAAAACTATGTTGGGATGATAAATGATATGATAGAGAACTACCGAAATATGGGGTGTAGGATGTAATTAAAGATGCGCTTCTTACACTCCCATCTAGACTTCTTCCCAAATGATTTAGGTGCAGTGAGAGATTAACATGGTGAACGATTTCACCAAGATATCTCTACAATGGAACAGCGCTATCAAGGACGATGGAATCCAGCGATGATGGAAGATTACTGTTGGTTCTTACAGCGTGAAACTAAGAACATGAACAAAAGGCGCAATAAGTCAAACAAATATTTTGCCAAAACAGTTGCTAAGAAATAGTAGTACGCGTTTTGACAGTACTTAAATGTATTTTCAGTAAATATTGCAATCTGAATATACTCAATCCTTTTTTTCATTAATACTATATTATATATGTAATGTTACTTGTTAGTAGTACATACCCTATGTATTAGTAGGTCATTGAGTTGACTAGTATATCGTTGTAGTAGTATGTCGTATGTTTATCAATAAAGAATTAGGAGATGGATGAAATAAATGGTAATAAATGGTAATCAGGATAAATGGTAATAAATGGTAATCCATATCCTATTTGTAATAGTTATAGTGTCGTTTATCGTTTTAAAACATTCTTGAATGCAATTTCAAAGCACAAGTAAAGATTTTACAGGAAAAGTTATTTATTTTTACTATGTATAAAAATATTTTGAGTGACCTTATCATAACTCAAAAACTAGAGGTGATCAGTAATTCTAAACTAGATTTTTGGAATTACCACTGTCAAATTATTCCGAAAAAGGTGCATTTTCTCCAGTTGCAGAAGAAAAATTTTTTTTTGTTGCCTAGTGTAATGTACTCATTACAGGCCGAAATTGGCCACAACGGTTCCTCATGCAGTCAGAATGAGATAGTCTGTGTAAGTGCCAAACTGAAAGCAAATCTCAAACAAATAATTGTTCGTCAAAGATAAAGTTAAACTTATTCCCTTAAGTTGAATAAGTTCAAATAAGTCTCCCCGTATAAGAATATAGAAAACGGATCTAACGCGAATAACTTTCAAAGCGAATAAATTCGCTAAAGTAATTCAAACGCAAAATAGTCTTCCCTTAAAAATTTAATGGAAGAAAACGGAGACACTCTCTGTGTTCTGTACGTGTACGTGTCTGTAAATTCTCGAAAATAGTATATCCTACATTCTCTGTTTAAAAAACGGACTGAGTTCTGTATACTTGGTAGAAATATAATAAAATACACATTATTATAATGTATAAGTTCTCAAGAAGAGAATATTTACCACAGTCAAAAAGGAAGTAGAAAACAATGTAACTAAGGTATGCATTAGACATTATAATATGGTAGTATTGTAATATAACTGAAAATGCGAAATAACCAGATAGGAATCAAATAATTCTATGAAAATGTATTATATACCTAGCTAATACGGTTAAAAGGCCGGTAAAAAAACAATTGTTACTCTAAAGATAATTCAATCAAAATTGTAGTTGGATGTGGCCTAACCTAAACTATGAAATTCATTTTTCAGTTTAAAATACTATTTTATTTTTGCAGTGTAAATTGTTTAATAGGACTTTTGACGAATATATTATTTTTGTAAAAGCCTTTTCAATTATTTCCCTACAATGGTTGACAGAGAGAGAAGACTATATAACAAGTTTTATTTATATAACCTTGGTTTAAATTTATATTAGGTAGTTTAAAGGAAAACAGGCTAAAATAAAACAAAACTTACAGTAAATATACATATATAAAAACCACGTCATATAAATATATATATATGTATATATATCGTTATATGAGGTGACATTGTTATACGTGTGTGTGTGTGTGTGTGTGTGTGTGTGCGTCTAGAAGTATGATCGAAATTACATCCCTATTTTATGCTTGTAATTGTCAGGCTTAAAATAAAAGCTGTCGCACGGATTGTCACACCGCCTTTGACCTACAATTTTTTTACTTACAATTCGTGTATAGAACAACGTGGGGTATTCCTAGCATCCATTGCCACAGTTGTGTTGTTCCAGAAACGCTGTCAACCTCTTGAAATGTAAAACGTGTACCGTTATCTGCAGCTTCATCTCAGGAGAGCAGAAAAATTCACTTGCAGTATATTTGCGTATATATATATATATATATATATATATATATATATATATAATATATATATATATATACAGGACTACCTCAAAATTCGTCGCTTCGAATTTCGTCGTTTCGCAGATTCGTCGTCAATCTTTTAGTACCAATAGTTTTGCAATCCGTTGTCCATATCCGCAGATTCGTCGTTTTTTAAAAAAATGTGAAAAAAAAACCGATCGAATTTGACGAAATTCAACTGTTTACCAACGCAATATACATTATATTTTGCAGAAAAACGAGTAGAATTTGATTAATTAATCTGTTTAGTAACATAATACAGTAAAATGTTTTTTCATTGAAACGTGTTAAATAGGGTTTGTCAATTTTAGTAGAGTCAACAAATCAAAACTACTAATGCTTAAATGATGTCATATTATATAGCAAACTTAGAAATATCTTTAGTATTATTTAAAAAAGCCATTTACCTTTATATTTGAGCATAAATGTTTGAAATATAACCAAAACATGACTGTAGCATCGTATATCAATGTGCCATTGATATGTGTGGTCAACTTTGGTTATTTTTGGTGTGCAGTATGGTTTCTAAGTTTCATATAGTCACAAATGCTGGAGATTTGATTGTGAATGCATGTGTTTTCCCTCCTATTTGACAATTTTGATTACTTCGTAATGTAAATATTGTGTAATTCAAATTATTCGAAATGTTATGTGTGACCCAAACTTTCTGTATATTTTGATATGATAGATATATGAAGTTGTCATTACTTTGACTAATTAATCCTTGTACCTATGACAACACCAACTTTTATCTCAGCTTATAGGAAGATATTAAGAATTTCAATTGACTTAATTTTATGTAATCATAATCAGTCGGCCTATTCAAATTTCAATGACATTTCTTTTGTTCACAGGTCCACAGGATGAGTCAGAAAGAAATCAGAACCCGAAGCAAATCAAGTTGTCACCTAAGTCATTTGGTGGGGCTGGGCGAGAACTTCCCTCTGCTGACCTGCCCACAGCCAGAGATCTGCTGAGGTATAGTTTGTTGAGGAGAGAGATGAGGGAGGAAGACAGGAGGAATTACCCAGTTAATGACCTGATTAACCGACATTGTTCCAGGGTTACTGGCTCAGTGGAGAAGGCCAACGCTCTATTCACAGGACCTGTAATCAACACTGAGGTCAGGATCAGGGCTAAAGTGAAGGCACTGTGGGATGAGGCAGTGAAAGTGTCCATTGGCAATGTGAAGCTAGAGATCAAAGATAGGTTCACGATGAAACTGGACAAATTGGTGGACATCCTGACCTGTCACTGTGTGATCAGGAGCTGCAGTGAGCTTGGGTGCAACTCTGTCTGCAACTGTGAGGTTCACATTGACTGCAGCTGCAGGAGCGAGCAGAAGCTACCAGTGCAGAAGCTTGCCTTCATTAAAGGTCAGAGAGAAAGGTGGTAAGTGTGGGGGCACACCAGATGGGTCTAGCTGATCACCCTGAGACCAAGAGACAGGAAGCAGTGCTGCAGAGACAGGAGCAGAGAAGGAAGGCCGAGGAGAAGAGGAGGAGGAAGGCAGAGGAGTCAGCCAAGAAAAAAGAGGAGTTGAGGGAGGAGTCACTATTGGAGATGGAGTTTGAGGAGACTGGAGATATACTGGAGGAGGCAGGGAGGGAAGAGGAGACCAAGACTTCATACCAGAGGCTTCGACAACTTCTTCCTTGTCTGTGGCCAAGAAGAAGAAATACAACACTGAAGATATCACTAACATAGCTCTGGCTAGCTTGAGACATCACACTGGGCTGAGAGAGACTGCAGAGATTGCCAATGCTGCCTGGATTGATGCTGGTCTTATCACAGAGTTTGACACAGCACTGACTAAGGAGCTGGTCAAGAAGTTTGATGAAGAGATTAGGGAAAATGGCATCACCTGTATCTTTTTTGATGGGAAAAGAGATGACACCAAAGTGATGATGGAAGCTGAGGGCAGTGACAGGCAGTTTCCTGGCCTCATTAAGGAAGAACACTACACAGTGTGCAATGAACCAGGTGGGAAATATTTGTGGCATTTTGTACCAGAGGAAGATGCAGAGGAGAGAAGTCATGCTGAGGTCATTGCTAATCATCTGGTGAACTGGCTAAGAGAGAGAGAAGCAGACCAGACCTTTTTGCCATAGGACGTGACAGTGCTGATGTGAATACTGGCTGAGATGGAGGAGTAATGCATTATGTGGAGGCCAAGCTTAGCAGGAAGTTGGTGTGGATTGTCTGTGACTTGCACACTGGGGAGCTGAGTCTCAGACACCTGGCGACTGCACTGGATGGCATGACATTGACCAACAACAAGTGGTCTGGGCCCCTAGGGAAGATGTTAGGTTGACACTACCACTGAGCTGGAGATCAACCCAAACTTCACGAGGATCACTGTTGGTCCTCCTCTACCCCATCTCAGTCAGGAGGTAGTCAAGGACCTCAGCACAGACCAATCATATGGTTACAGAATCATCATTGCCATCAGATCGGGAGAGGTACCTCAGAGTCTAGCTCTCCTGGAGATTGGGCCAGTCTGTCACAGTAGGTGGGTCACGACGGCTCTAAGGTTCTGCAGATTTTGGGTTTCCAAACATGGGTTGAAGGGTAGGAACTTGAAGAATCTGAGGATAATTGTGGAATTCATAGTGGGAGTCTACATGCCAAACTGGTTCAACATCAAGTTAAATCACAGGTGGGTGGAGGGTCCCAGGCATGTACTCTACCAGCTGGAACTGCTCAGAAGTCAGAAGAAGAAGGTAATAGGAATAGTGATGCCTACAGTGAAGAGATCAGCCTGGTATGCACATCTGAGGCTGTGCTCCAGGCCATGCTGTGCAGTGAGGTGGAGGAGAGGAGGGAGGCAGTGAAGAGGATACTGGAAATCAGAGGTGAATGAGATGAGGACACACAGGTAGGAGACTGCAGTGTCAGACCCAGGAAGACTCCTGACATCACCCCAGATGCCACCAAACTCTCGGAGCTTATTGACTGGAACTTTGGCGTGACTGAGCCTCCTCTGACCTTCTCCCTCACCACTACTGCAATCAAGGAGTTTCTGGATAGACGAATGGAAGTTCCTGCATAGCCCTCACACACACAGTCAGTAGAGAGGTGTGTAAGGATGACAAATGAAGCTGCACAACATGTTTACTCACAAGAGAGGAGGGAGGCGTACATCAGAGGCCAGGTGGCCAGTAGGGAGCTCATGTCCAGGAACAAGAGCAAGGCAGACATGGCATCCTTGGCAAAGTTCAAGAAACCTATCTATATTTCTAAGTTTTAATATTGAAATACACTCAAAATATCTTTAATTGTATGTAATGTATGTAAATTGTAGTTATATACAATAAAAATAATACTTGCAAAAATTGCTGATTTTTCGTAAACTTCAACTTCAAATATTAGTACCTTGGAGTGGTCAAATCTGGATTTTAAAGCCATATTTTGATTAGCACATAAAAATGCATCATTTGGTCACTAGTAGTCTTTGAAAATCTAAAGATTTCACTTTGCTCCCTAAAATTGACACATCATATTACCTCAGGCCCTTCCTCGCTTCCCCAACCCGACTATACTCCATCTCCCCCAGATCCCAGTTACGAGGGGAGGGTTGTAAACTTTAGTTAATAATTTCGCGAATTATATGACGGGCGTAAAATTTCATATTCATTCCGACCACCTGCCATTAGTATACATATTTAATAAGAACAATAATAAAAAAATTGTGTAGATGGGCACTACAGTTAAGCACTTTTGACTTCGAATTTCATTACTTATCCGGTAAAGCAAATGTATTAGCCGAGTACTCTCATGTACGACAGGAAAAGACGCTTTCTGTAGGCCCAGTCTCGAATGCTAAAGCGGTAAACTCAGACGAATGTGTTCAATCGGTTTTTCATTTAGATTTAGAAACCGTAGAGAAAGAGCGGTCGGAGGATAAATTTTCGAAACCTATTATACAGTATTTGAACGGCGATTGTAATGCACCTCTTCGGAAACCGAGTGGTAACCATTTATACTATTTAGACGAAGGCATATTATATAGTGTCCCGGAAATTCATAAGAACACAGCGCATATTAGAAATCAACTTGTCGTACCTAAATTTTTAGTTACATCAGACCTAAAGTTACCTCACGACTCTCTTGTAGCTTGTCAGGGTTTCTTGACGACCTTAGAAAGCACGAGATCAAATTTCTATTGGCGAAATATGATCAAAGACATTAAAGAGTACACAAAAACGTGTGTACCATGTCAATTGCGCCGATCACATGCCCAACAAACGACAGAATTAGGAACTTTCCCTCCTATTTGTAGGCCTATCAACGTCTTTCCATAGACTTAATCCAATTGCCACAATCTTATGATGAGAATGAATATGCATTAGTGTTTGTTGATAACTTTACCCATATGTTTGGGCGAATGCTATGCCAAATAAATCTGCTGATACGGTAAATGAGGCTTTTACGAATTTTATTTGCAGTAATGCCTGTTTTACTGAATGTACTTTAGACAACGGTACTGAATTCAAAACCGCTCTTTTTACGGAAGTATGCGCGAACTTGCAAATTAAATTAAAATTTACTCTCCCATTTAAGCCGACCTGTAACTCCTACGTTCAAAGACAAAAAGGGAATATAAAAAAATTCCTTTCTCATTTAGCGGAGGACGATTCTTTAACTTGGGGTAAGCAGCTACCATTTGTTGTTTAGCGTTGGACACGTTCTATCACACCAGTATTAAAAACATCCCATTTTTTCTGTTTCACGGCCAAGATCCCGAACTCCCACTTGCAAGCTTTTTAGGAAAACAGCGACTAAATTACTCTTGGGTGAAAATCATGTGGTGGAAATGTTGCTCAGATTAAATAAAGCCTTTACATCCGTAAAAGAAAACTCTGAAAATCCTCACGATGCAAATTAAGAGTTATACGATAAAAACACAAGGAAAATCGATTTACAAGTTGGAGACATCGTTTGAAAAAGGAACGAGGGAACAGCGTCTCAATTAGACAAGCTAAAGTGGTCATTTAAATATGTTGGGCCGTATCGAATTATTGATAGGTTGAATGATAACTTTGTTATTACTGAAATATTTTCCATTAAGAAAAAAGCTACCCGATGGTCGTAACAGAAGACTCAAATTTTAATGATGAACAGGTTTCTATGTTAAATAGACCCAATCCGCCGAATTCAACTGACAGCCAACCTGCCATTAAAAAAACCAAACGAAAAAACTCACGCGTATAATGTAAGGTGTAAGGTATGGTGCGCGATTTCTCGAACTAACTAGCTCTCTTTCAAACTTGAAGACCTAAGTAGTGTGCCCGAAAAAGTTTAGAGTGCAATGAAATTACAAATGTTGGTCAATGTTGCAAAGTGGGAGGGGTTGTGCAACAAGGGGGAGGGGTTATCCCCCAAGCTGCAATGAAGGGGGAAGAGAACTCCCCCAGCTTGCTGGGGAAGATCACCTGACCCCTTTAGGGGAGAAGTTGGGACGGCCTCACCCCCAAAGGAGTATACCTAACCTAAGAGAGGGAGAGAAAGGGGAAGGAGGATGCTCTTTGAGGAGAAGGTGGGATGTCCTCACACCCCCTAAGGGAAACCTAACCTAAGCCTTAACCTAATAAGGAGAGAGGGGTGTTCGCCCTGCTCCAGCCAGACGCATAATAAAAGTTCATCCCAGCGGTTGCTCTCTTATAAGGTCCTAATCAGCCAGTTGGCTTAATCCGCCAGTTGGCTTAGAAGGCTTAATCTGGCTTAGAAGGCGTAAATGGCTTGTTCAGGTGTACATTATTAGGGTTGAGTTCCCAGATTGCGCTATTTATTTAATTAAAGCATATATTCTTGACAGTTGGCTCAGAAAGTCACCAGTTGGCATAATCCACCAGTTGGCTAAATCCGCCAGTTCCTTAACCCTCTAGTTGACTTAGAAGACCTAGAAGGCAGGTGTATGTGTAGATATTAATTAACATTTCAGCTGCCACATTGCGCTATTCAGATATTCTTGACAGTTGGCTTAGAAATCCGTCTATCAGCTTAGAAGACGTAACCAGCTGTTTCGTATACATATAATTAAATAATAATATCGTTTATATATACAAACAAAAGAATTACATAAAACACCATTACATCATTGTGCTTATTTAGACGAATTATTGGAATCAATTTCACAAAATATATAGAAAATAAATATAGAATCCTATACGAACGATAGAATATATATGATCAAAAAATGAAACAAAAAAAATAATAATAGCATAATAAATACGAACGAGGAATCTATATATATATATATATATATATATATATATATATATATATATATATATATATATATATATAAATGAACAATGAATAATCCATATTCATTTTTACATGAGAAACCAAAATCGCCTAAGCGAGTTTTGGATAGAATTTCGATTTGCACTTCTTTATTCATTACTGTATTTCTCTAATTCATCTTTTCTAATAATGACTTATACACTATGACGTCATAAAATAACTTAATTTTCTTTACGTTTCCCATACCTTGTGCACGGAATCACGTGCTTAGTATTTGGACATCTTCCGTATTCAATGTATGGTAAATTCTTTAATCATATTGTTGTCGTGCTATGTAGTATAAATATTATTATTCAACCCTATTCAACTATACGTCCATATCTTAACTTGACCATTACCCTATATAAATTTTATTAAATATTCATTTTTACTCGTGTCAGTCTACGAAAAGCAAAACTTCAGGCATTCGTTCGAAAACGCACAAATACGTTCTCGTATTATTTTTTTTATTATTTTTTATTATATCACCTCCCGCATTGAACTCGAAAATGCTTAGGTAAGTGATCGAATTCGCTAATGACAGCAAAATCGAACGCTTCTAAGATAAATATCTCCTCTCGCTCTGATTTCAAATTTATAACATGTTATAACATATTATAACATATTATGTTGTATATAAATCCATACCGTATGTGCCCATGTACTTTGTATTATATTTCTAACATCTTAATTGTCTATTAATATGAAACACTGTAAAAACAAAACAAAGTTATAGTAACTGTTTAATTGTAATTAACTGTAATACTTTAATTTAATATAACGTAATATACTTTAATGAAACTGTAATTAATAATAACTTGTAATGTACTTCAATGAAACTGTAATTGAATGTAATGAATTAATATATAATGTAACAATGTACTTTAATAGAACTGTAATGGACAATCATAAGCGAATGTGAAGTAATCCATAATTGTAATCGTAATTGTGATGAACCAAAATTAATACGTACTCAGTCATGTACTCAAACTGTACTTATGTACTACTATGAAATTATATCGCCTTCATAAATGTAGACTCGGCGAAAAATACAAATTAGTTTTTTTATTTTTATTTTTTTTATTATTTTTATTTGGAATTTTTCAAACATCTGATCATGTGTTTAAAAGGGGGGAAACTTAACCTTCAACTGCCTTCCCCCAACATTTAGGCTTATATTATACATGTATTTGTAAAATGAACACTTTATTACGGCTCTCTGCTTTGGTCACTGCTAAGACTCCCTTGTTAGCAGCCTCGCTGCGGGGAGGGGGCAGAGGCCCCTTGCCTCCTTAACTTAATTTTTAGATTCCGGCCTGAGCCATGGTCGAAAGAGGTCGAACCTCTACCCCTGTAAATTCAGAGCACTACCTGTACATTTTGAGAAGTAAACTACAGTAAAAGAAGTTTTTTATCTTTTCCTTCGAGCCTTGTTCTCTTCAGGAATTTAGTCAGTAAAGTCGATAAGTTATAAAAGAAAAGTCGATAATTTTAGTACCAAGAGAAAGTATCAGAGTATTATAGAAAGAGAAGAATTAACAGTGTCGACCCCATAAAGCGAGAGAAAAGAATTAGAATGTTATAGAAGAAATATCCGTTGCTGCCTCCTAACTAGAACCCCCGTCGACTTCGAGACAACCCATAAGCACATAGATATTGGTTCAAACAAATTGGCGACCTTATAGCCAGGATAAACATTTGGCGACCCTACTACCAAGATTAGAAGAAGATTTTAAGAAGATTTTAACATGTGGCCACTCTTGTTCGTAACATCCCCCCTTGAACCGGTGTGTCACGACTCCAAGTTCCCCACGCCTAGCTTTCATCCAAGAAGAAGTAGCCAGCAAGACGTCTTCAGGACACGTCTCTGAGGATTTCGCCCATAGAAATTTTGTTAAGTACAGAGTTGGTTTTTTTAAGTAATTTGTAAACATTTGAAAAGTCAGTATTATTAACAGTTAATATTTAGTATTGAGCCAGAATGAACACAAAACACAGTGAACACTTCAGACACCAGTGATACATTTTTTTTTAGTGAAACAGTAATTTTCACAGAAGTTAAAAGTAACAGAAGTTAAAAGTAACAGAATTAATTTCAAGAGAGTTAATTTCAAGAGAGTTAATTTCAAGAGAGTTAATTTCAAGAGAGTTAATTTCAGAGTTAATTTCACTATTATAATCAGTATAGAATAATTTTATTTTATGTACCAAACATAATAGTACAGTACCTTCGCGTACATTAGAGTGAAATATTGTTTACATTTTTTTTATTTTTGTTTACAATTTTTTCAAATTATTGAATTGAATTGACTTGCAAATTAAGAAAGAGAGAGTTTACAGAGAGTTTATAGAGTTATAGAGATACTTGAAAACAGTTTCAAGTTACAGTTCCAGTTTCAGTTTCAAGATACTTGATTGCATTTCAAGTAAGTCGGTTGCACCAAGAGAGACAACCAAACCCCAAAGGTTAATAGTCTCCACTTGATAGAGATCAAGTGCAGTCATTTTCCGTTTTCAGTTAATCTTCACTTGATAGCAGTTCAAGTGCAAGTCAGTTTCGTTTTCAGTAGACTCCACTTGATAGAGTTCAAGTGCAGTCAATTTTAGTCAGTTCAGTTTCAAGATACTTGATAGAGTTCAAGTTAGACAGTTTCAAGATACTTGATAGAGTTCAAGTTAGACAGTTTCAAGATACTTGATAGAGTTCAAGTTAGACAGTTTCAAGATACTTGATAGAGTTCAAGTTAGACAGTTTCAAGATACTTGATAGAGTTCAAGTTAGACAGTTTCAAGATACTTGATAGAGTTCAAGTTAGACAGTTTCAAGATACTTGATAGAGTTCAAGTTAGACAGTTTCAAGATACTTGATAGAGTTCAAGTTAGACAGTTTCAAGATACTTGATAGAGTTCAAGTTAGACAGTTTCAAGATACTTGATAGAGTTCAAGTCAGACAGTTTCAAGATACTTGATAGAGTTCAAGTCAGACAGTTTAAAGATACTTGATAGAGTTCAAGTCAGACAGTTTAAAGATACTTGATAGAGTTCAAGTCAGACAGTTTAAAGATACTTGATAGAGTTCAAGTCAGACAGTTTAAAGATACTTGATAGAGTTCAAGTCAGACAGTTTTCAAGTCCCAAGTTAGTTTTCAAGTCCCAAGTTAGTTTTCGAGTCCCAGTCAGTTTTCGAGTCCCAGTCAGTTTTCGAGTCCCAGTCAGTTTTCGAGTCCCAGTCAGTTTTCGAGTCCCAGTCAGTTTTCGAGTCCCAAGTCAGTTTTCGAGTCCCAAGTCAGTTTTCGAGTCCCAAGTCTGTTTACGAGTCCCAAGTCAGTTTTCAATGTAGTCAATTGAATTCAACTTTCTTTGTAGTTTAAGAGAATTTAATTTATGAAAATGTAATTTAAGAATTTAATTCAACATTTTTTTTTGTTGTTTAAGAGAATTTAATTCAACCTTTTTTTGTTGTAAAAGAGAATTAAATTCAACCTGAATTGACCGGTTTGCGTCTTTAGTTTAACCTTTTTTTTTGTTTGTAAGAAGGAAATTGACCGATTTGTCTTTTTTTTCATGCCATTGTTGCGTATATAAATA
Source organism: Bathynomus jamesi (assembly GCA_023014485.1). Lineage (NCBI taxonomy): Eukaryota > Metazoa > Arthropoda > Malacostraca > Isopoda > Cirolanidae > Bathynomus > Bathynomus jamesi. Next base: position 87,688 of record JAJOZX010010956.1, read on the forward strand.
TATAGGTAAAATGACATATTTATTGTTTGCAACCAAAACCGTTTTTACAAATGTTTGTAACGAGTTTTATAATTATTTTGATTATATGATGACAGAAATAGTGTAATAATTAATCGATCATGTACCTAATTTATCCTGCTCTGTACGGTCGGGAAATTTACCCGTATGACCGCACATACCCTAAATTTCAATAATTTAATTTTAATAAAACTTCTACACAATAAAACATATGTATTTGTCTATATGCAAACAAGTTTTCAGAATAAAATATCAAATAATTCAAATTCTATCAACATTTAACGAAAGAGTATGATTTTTCTACTTAACATGCAAAAATTATTAAACCTTTTTAATATTTTTTTTATTATATAAAAATAATTTTTAATGTAAAATTTACGTGAAATTATTAAAAGAAAAGATTGTTCGAAATGCTTTCCTTCCATTTCAATAACTTTTTTATTCTTGGCCGAAACTCATCTAAGGTTCGATTTACTTTTATTTTTAAGAATATTATAAAATTATGTTTAGCTCATTAAAATGCATAATTGATTTCTATTTTTAATTTGCATTCTTAATTTAATTATCGTACCGATACTTCTGGTTAATGTTAATGGGTATATAGTTCATATATAGCTAGGAATGTTACTAGTCGAATTTAATTCCATCTTCAAAATTTAATTTTTAATACCGCTAGATTTACTTTCATTAATTGTAAGGTCCTCTAAGTACGTTCTTTTTATTACCTTAATATACGTGTAACTGATTTAATTACGTAAAATCGATAATCCTAGTTGAATTCTATTACTTTTGACACACATTCGAATTCATTTTCTTTATGTACTTCAAGCCACTTTCACATGAAACTCGTACGCATACATCATCATTAATACTACCTGTAATTAGATTTTAACAATAATTGACTTAAACTTAAAAGATTTTATAACTAAACCCATCTTAAATTATTATACATATTATTTTTAAAACTTTGTTAATTCAAAAACCTTCCAAATCCCGACACATACACACGCATGTATGCACACTATATATACTATATATATATATATATACACAAACCTTATGCTAAAATCATTGGATATTACAATAAACTTTATTTAATTACGTGTAAATGCTAACTATGTAATTTAATCTTAATCAGTTTTGCTTTCTAATATATCTTGCTCATGCATTTATTCAGTTAATTGAACAATCCTCTCGGCTAATCTGTCCCTCGAAATTGTAAGATACACAATTTGTACCTAGTACACCCAAATACACACTAGACCACAGGTCTATACATCATCCACTACGTAATTCGATTTGTACCTACAATAGTCAATAAAAATTAGTTTATACATTGTACGATTTACGTTTTTCCCTTTTATGTACTACTCATTATGTATGGAATTTTTCCCACAGAAAAATAAAATTTTGTAAAGAAAAGTTAACAATATCATTGTTTGTCTAACTTAATTGTTTGTCTAAAATTAAAGTTTTAATCTTTGAATTTTTAAACTTTATGAAACTCTCTAAGCAAGTGTCATGTTAAAGATTTGATTACTCTGCATTGTACTCAACCACCCGAACTCACTTGTTCTGTATAAAAATTTGTAATGTAAAGAAAAATTCGTCATCTAATTTGAATTCGTTAGATGTTATTTTCTCAATTGTATTGTATTAATTGTATTATATTATTGTATTAATTAATACCATTTTAGAGGGGTGAACACTGTAAAAATGAACAATGAATAATCCATATTCATTTTTACATGAGAAACCAAAATCGCCTAACCGAGTTTTGGATAGAATTTCGATTTGCACTTCTTTATTCATTACTGTATTTCTCTAACTCATCTTTTCTAATAATGACATACACTATGACGTCATAAAATAACTTAATTTTCTTTACGTTTCCCATACCTTGTGCACGGAATCACGTGCTTAGTATTTGGACATCTTCCGTATTCAATGTATGGTAAATTCTTTAATCATATTTGTGTCGTGCTATGTAGTATAAATATTATATTCAACCCTATTCAACTATACGTCCATATCTTAACTTGACCATTACCCTATATAAATTTTATTAAATATTCATTTTTACTCGTGTCAGTCTATGAAAAGCAAAACTTTAGGCATTCGTTCGAAAACGCACAAATACGTTCTCGTATTATTTTTTTTATTATTTTTTATTATATCACCTCCCGCATTGAACTCGAAAATGCTTAGGTAAGTGATCGAATTCGCTAATGACAGCAAAATCGAACGCTTCTAAGATAAATATCTCCTCTCGCTCTGATTTCAAATTTATAACATGTTATAACATATTATAACATATTATGTTGTATATAAATCCATACCGTATGTGCCCATGTACTTTGTATTATATTTCTAACATCTAAATTGTCTATTAATATGAAACACTGTAAAAACAAAACAAAGTTATAGTAACTGTTTAATTGTAATTAACTGTAATACTTTAATTTAATATAACGTAATGTACTTTAATGAAACTGTAATTAATAATAACTTGTAATGTACTTCAATGAAACTGTAATTGAATGTAATGAATTAATATATAATGTAAGAATGTACTTTAATAGAACTGTAATGGACAATCATAAGCGAATGTGAAGTAATCCATAATTGTAATCGTAATTGTAATGAACCAAAATTAATACGTACTCAGTCATGTACTCAAAGTGTACTTATGTACTACTATGAAATTATATCGCCTTCATAAATGTAGACGGCGAAAAATACAAATTAGTTTTTTTTTTTTTTTTTTATTATTTTTATTTGGAATTTTTCAAACATCTGATCATGTGTTTAAAAGGGGGGAAACTTAACCTTCAACTGCTTTCCCCAACATTTAGGCTTATATTATACATGTATTTGTAAAATGAACTTCACTTTATTACGGCTCTCTGCTTTGGTCACTGCTAAGACTCCCTTGTTAGCAGCCTCGCTGCGGGGAGGGGGCAGAGGCCCCTTGCCTCCTTAACTTAATTTTTAGATTCCGGCCTGAGCCATGGTCGAAAGAGGTCGAACCTCTACCCCTGTAAATTCAGAGCATACCTGTACATTTTGAGAAGTAAACTACAGTAAAAGAAGTTTTTTATCTTTTCCTTCGAGCCTTGTTCTATTCAGGAATTTAGTCAGTAAAGTCGATAAGTTATAAAAGAAAAGTCGATAATTTTAGTACCTAGAGAAAGTATCAGAGTATTATAGAAAGAGAAGAATTAACAGTGTCGACCCCATAAAGCGAGAGAAAAGAATTAGAATGTTATAGAAGAAATATATACACAATATATACACAATATATACACAATTATATTACATAATTAAATATATGAAAATAAATATACATCAAAAATACATTCTTTATGTTCTACTGCGCTTAACTAAAACACTAAACTCGCACGTGATCGAGTCTACAGCTACATCATTGTTGCTTTGTACTATACATAAATAAGATTTAGCATTATTTCGCTACTCAAGGTGTGCGGGCGCCTATACTCGATGTAAAGGGCCTTCATATCGTTCAACACTATTTTTGTGCCCACTTTACATTCGGTTGGCAAGTTATCTTTAAACACGGATAGAATACCTTCAAAAGCACGCACAAAGAGTTCATCATTAGCCACAACATCATTATTAAATACAAGTTTATAAACACTCCTTTCCAATCGAGGGTTTTTTTCTTACCGACCCGAGCTTTTCAATCGTGAACTCTGCTTCATAACGCATCGCGGCAACTGAGATGACTATGAGCTACGGGGTGGCGGATCGGCTCGAGGGGGGAGTGAGTCACACCATAGGCTGTTGAATTGTGTGCGGGTTTGTTCTAGCACGAATCACGCGAGTACTTGTACCCATTATACTGGGCAATTTTCCGACACATGGGGTAATTTCAGTTTTAATGTTTTATCGGAATGCGCACTAGGGTAATCATACTTTTCCGAGTCCGAATTTCACTCTGGCTAATCTGAATTTTTATGTAAAATTTAATTCTATGAGGGGTTTCTTTTATGCAACTTTTCCCAAAAATTGCGTTATCATGTTTCAAAATTGCGGTTTTCTGTTCTATGTTGAAATACTGAATATTCAATTGAACACAACCTCATATTTTTAACCCTTTGTCGTAATTTGTTGCCATTTAGACACATTAACTTTGCTTAACTTTACTTGGAAGAAGCTGCAAAAGAAGCCTCTGACAATGCTGAGGCTACTGAAGCTCCTATGGACGTTCCCGCTGAAGTACCTTCAGAAACTCCAACTTCTGCTACACGAAACTACATGAAGATCCAAGGGACAGCTTCAGCAGCTTTGAGGTACGGGGTGGCAAATGTTCCGGCAGCTGCAGTTGCCACTGGCTTCCTGAACGACCTCATCAAGGCCGGTCATCTTTCCAAAGACACGGCTTACTTGGCCATAGATGCATGAAAGTCTGGAGGGCCAAGGAGGAAGTAATGGCCTCATCAGTTGAAGCTCTCACGCAGAGGTCAGAGGAGAAGATCTCTGGGATATTCTTTGATGGCAACAGGATAGCAACACAAAGGTGTTGAAATATGACGAAGTGACAGGGAGATTTCATCCTGGCAAAGTGATCGAGGAGCATTACACTATCACGTGGGAGCCTCAAGGAAAGTACCTCTTCCATTTCACTCTCGAGGAACCTGAGGAAGGAGAAAAGCCTGCTCATACAGTAAGATCGCTCAGGGCCTGCATGAGTGGCTTCTGGATCACGGAGCTGACGAGAGCCTTGTAATGATTGGATGAGACTCTACCAACACCAACAAGGGGTGGTCTGGAGGCGCCGTAGCCCTATTGGAGAAGATGCTGGGTCGCAAGTGCCACTGGATGATCTGTCAGCTCCATGTGAACGAGCTCCCCCTGAGGCACTTAATCATCAAGCTGGACGGCCCTGTAACTCCCCGGTCAGGCTTCAGTGGGCCTATTGGAAAACTTCTTGAGAAAGTGAATGAACTTGAGGTCAACTTCAACTTCAAACCAGTGGAAGGAACTGAAGATATCATAAAGCTGCCAGTAGAGATAGTCAAATCTCTCTCCACAGACCAGCACAACTGCTATCTTCTGATCAAAGCAATCAAGTCTGGAAGTCTCAGTCCACAGTTGGCTGGTCTCAAGTGCGGACCTCTGAACCAATCCAGGTGGCTCACTACTGCACCGGCCATCTTGCTGTTGTGGATGAGGGAGCACGGACGGAAGGGGGAGGTGTTCAGGAGGCTCGAGGTCCTCGTGAGGTTCTGCCTTAACGTCTACTTCAAAATGTACTACGACATCAAAGTGAAGCACCACCTCAAATTTGGTCCTGCACACGTTTTTTCAAGCCTGAGGCTGCTGAGGAACCAGACTACCGAGGTCAGGGACATCATCTCTGCTGCAGTGATAAGAGGAGCTTACCACGCACATCCTGAGAACATCCTGGCTTCATTCCTGTGCAGTGAGGATGAGCATCAGAGAGCTTTTGCTGTGAGCCAGATAGAGAAGATCAGAGAAGGAAGAGACTTTTGTGATACGACAGTGAGGCCCCATAAAAATCCCAGATTCAATCTGCAAGCCACTTCACCTGAGGATCTCATCAACCGGGAATTAAAGAATATTTACGAGCCTATTTTCACCTGCAAGATGACCTTGACTGAGCTCAAGGATCTCAGGAAAACTTCACTCAAAGTGGACGCTTTCTCTGTTCATACTCAGTCCTGCGAGAGAGCTGTACAGGAAGTCTCAACTGCTTCCCAAGCTGTGTACGGTCACGAGAGGAGAGATGGGTGGGTGAGAGCCAGGAAAGACCATCGAGAAATGCTCCCAGTGTTCAGATCGAAGCAGGTCATACTTAAGAGCTTTTCAGGTTCGAGTGGCTGATGAAGAGGCTGAAGACATCGTTAATGCTCATAAGAACTGAAAGTCCTCATAAGATCATAATATAAGATCTTATGAGGCCACGCTTTTCAGGGATCCAGGAAGAACAGGCTTGTAAACCTACACTTGGAGGTGGCAAGTTTCCCGCTACTCAATCAGAGTAGAGCTGGTGAGCTGCGCCTATTCTTTGAAGAAAAACTTAAAATTCTTAAGTTTTACGTGAAATCTAAACATTTTTTCAGCACCCAGAGGTGTTGAAACACGCAAGAAAGCAAGGATGAGGTCAGAAAAGCAGCTTTCAGACTAAATCATATGCAGAACAGCTGCGCGCTTTGGTTTGGGTGCCCTGAGGCTACATTAGGCAGCCTTCAAATCAGAAAATCGCGATTTTGACCATGAAAATGAGATTTTTCTGAAAAGTTGCAAATAATAAACCCATCTTAAAATTAATTTTTACATACGAATACATATTAGCCACTTTGTTTTTCCAAAATTTCATTTTCTCCACACATTAACAATCCGGTGTACTATTTGAAACATGTGACCGTATTTATCCTTTTTGTTTAACAATCGATACTCGTCTCTAAACTCTATTAAAAACTCACACAGGCGTTTAGCCACAACCTCTGCGAACCTCGTCATGATATATATGAATGTAGTGGTAAAAACTTTAGCTTGTCCATGATGACAAGGTTTACATTCTCAGCCGCAGGGTACGCGTAATCGGTATGATGCAGCATGACATAATACCGCCTGTCAAACCACTCATCAAAAAGACTCATTACCCATACCCGTTGCTTCTCTTCTGCACGCGTTGTTTCTTTCATTTCAATGTATATGCGCGCTTTTATACAGTTTAGCCGTACAACGTACTCCATTACATCGTTTGTGCCGCGAAATCCGGTAGTGCTCTCGCCAGAATATCCATAGAGTATTTGAACATCTTGTTCTTCAAGCTTCGCGCGATTCAATGTAGCCTTAAAAGTCTCAAAGGACGGGGGGTGCGGGGGCTAGGCCGTCTTTCAGTATTCACCACATCTTCCGACTTTACCGAATACCACTTCATAAACGTCACTATTTTTCTTCTACGTGAGAAAATACAGGTCTGAGCTCCAGGGCTTGCAGAGGTCAACTGAGCACGCAGGGGTAGAGATATGCCCAGGTAGTAGCAGAAGTCATGTGACCCTTTAATTGAGCTTAGGTTTGGCGGAGCTTAGGACTGTACACACACACACACACACACACACACACACACACACAGGAGAAAATAAAACCCTAATTGAAACAAATATACATAATAAATAAACACATCGATAACAGTACATATATATATATATATATATATATATGGGAATGAACTCAGAATGGTCCCCTGAGTTTTTTATGATACACACAGACCGTGCATGGAACAGGGAACTCTTCTGGGATAATTAAATCCACTATAGTCCGAATAAGTAATGGTAAATGACAAATACCATAGTTTTTCTTTTTCATGATGCTAGCCCGACGTGGGCAACGGGTCACTCGCAAAGAGGTCCCATAAATATAGCTTCCCTCACCAGCTATCTGCAAAGCAGACAGGATCCAGCTTTGGGACATGGATCTAGGGTTTAAAGGAGCCTAGCCCTGCTACATTTAGAACCTCAATATAAGCAAAAGACTCGCTGCCTTCACATCAGATTGAATACATCAAAGAAAAAGGGGTAACTATTATATTTTTAGCCAAAAAACAAAACTTAAACCTCAACTGGCAGAATTGAGCGTCCACTTTTCAAGGCACATAACTTGTCCGTTTCAAGATGGGAATGAACTCAGAATGGTCCACTGAATTTTTTATGATACACACAGACCGTGCATGGAACAAGGAACTCTTCTGGGATAATTAAATCCACTATAGTCCGAATAAGTAATGGTAAATGACAAATACCATAGTTTTTCTTTTTCATGATGCTAGCCCGACGTGGGCAACGGGTCACTCGCAAAGTGGTCCCATAAATATAGCTTCCCTCACCAGCTATCTGCAAAGCAGACAGGATCCAGCTTTGGGACATGGATCTAGGGTTTAAAGGAGCCTAGCCTGCTACATTTAGAACCTCAATATAAGCAAAAGACTCGCTGCCTTCACGTCAGATTGAATACATAAAAAAATCAGGGGACCATTCTGTGGTAATGTCTAATTAAAAATTAGAATGTGAAAAGCGTGTAAAGAGAATGATTAATGGTAGAAGAGAAATTGAATAAAGAGTAGAAAGTAAAGTAAATAAGGAATTATAATAATGAATAAAACATATCTACAACAGCCTGATGCTTGTACTTTATCGTCCAAAAAAGTATTTATCGTGGGCCAGCCAAAAATTGAAAAGTCCTCTAGAAAAAAACCTTTTTCTTAATAGCAGGCACCCACCTTAGATAAGTAGTATTGAGGATGCCAAACAAGATATGGGTGGATGCCACTCTCAATTTGGGTTTGTAGGTCCCATACAAGGTTACAAAAGTCAAATTCTGAAAAATTCAGAATTTTTGCATTTCAGTGGTGGCTCTATGTAACAACGGGTTTAAAGGTGTATCATTAGCACATAAAGCATATTTTTGTGATTTTATGGATAATAATTGAATGTAACTATGACCCTGGATGTCTTTATTTCCATTGAAACTACATTTAGCATGCTGGGTGAGGTGCGCATGTGCCTACTACTACCATAGTACAAGTAATAGCATATTTTCACATGTCGAACATTTTCAATGTACTGGCTGGGCAGACATTGGTTTGGTATATGCAATTAAAAGAGTGCAGACAGTGCCTGCAGGTAAAATAATAATAATAATACTGCCAAAGGATAGGTATGTTTCGAATTGTTTCAATATATCTGTGGCTACTACATACTGCCATTCCCACTTGTCTTTGCAGATAGGGAGCTCATCAGGAATGGACCCTGTAGCTGTCATCAAGCGCAAGAAGAATCGTCAGGATGTCAGTGAGGATTGTTGCTTCTTCTGCCAAAGCAGCGCTGGAGACCTGCGCACAGCATTAGCAGAAGGAAAAGCAAGAACTATGACTGTGGGCGATGAGAGAAAGAACGTGGGAGATACCTACTATCTTGATGTTTTACAAAGACTGGAAAGTCATTCCAAGGATGATTTCAATGCATTGGAACTCATGTAGCATAAATCAGGCTACTCTTTATTCACCTCTGAAGGCAAACTCAAAAGGCTAAGAAGTCAGCAGCAGACCATGGGTGCATCTGCGACCACAAAAAGTGCAGGCTCTCAGGCTTTTCCCCCAAAGCGTAAACGTTCAACACCAGTGATTGACTGGACCCTCCGCATGTTTTACCAAAAGAAGACCACAAAGAAACTGCACAGGGGTGGAGACAATGGAGAAGTCAGATGACTTGATTCAGCGTGCCAAACACGACCCTGTCATGAGCATACCGTTGTCAGCGGTGAGTGATGTGATTGCAGTTGAAGGCTGCAATCATCTGACATGTTTGGTGACATTTTAGAGACGTACTAGAAAACAAGCGGTGTCAGAAGAGCAGCAAGGGCCTGAAAATGAGTGCATGACGAAGCTGGGCAAAGACTTGACAGTAGGCCTGTCTCGTGGTCACGTATACGACATGGGAGACGTCTGGGACAGATACGAGAGTATGTGTAATGACAACGGCATCACCGTGAAATACTCCAGGAGAACAACGTTCTACGAAGTTGTTCAAAGGCTGCTTGGATCAAACGCCAGCTATGTACGCCCATTGTGAAGGGGCCCGCTGCTGATTTACCCTGGAGAGAGCTCAGATTTCATTATCTCCAAAGCACTGGCTAACTCTCGTGAACAAGGTCCTGTCACCTCTGAGTCAGAGTCTACTGAAGATGAAGATGCTGATGTCCGCATGTGTGCCACTAGCAGCATCTTCCAAGATATTGCACACGTGGCTCTGAAGGTTCGACAAGATCTTCTTGAAACTCCTGGACACTCCGAGACAAGGCAAGGTCTTGATCAGAAACATGTTGATCGCATCATACCCGACAGTCTGTACCTGTTTCTACGATCCAAGCTCTTGGCAAGCCTGGCGGCTATCGGATATTCGGTGACTTTGCTGAAGTGTTCTTCAAGGCCGTGACGAGTTATTTCAATGAACACACAACAAGAGTTGATGTTATCTTTGATCGGTATGCAGGGGAAGGATCGATCAAAGCAGTTACCAGGACAAAACGTGCAAGCAAGAAGAAACCGAATCGGAAAGTCAGTGATGGCCCACATGTTCCACTGCCTGAAGTGTGGAAAAACTTCATGGCCCTGGATACAAACAAGGCTCACCTAGCCTTATTTCTGTCTGAAGTCATCACTGAGAAGGGCAGAGATCTTCAAGAAAGATGTCAGCTGGTGACAGGGGGTGGCTTCTCTGAAGCCACTGAAGTACGGTTAACCAGGCGACATGACGTTCCACTGCATAGCAACCATGAAGAGGCGCACACCAGGCTCATCCTTCACTCATGTGATGCAGCGTCCAAGGGCTATGAACGAATACTGGTAGTGTGCAGAGATACTGATGTAATGGTGCCGCTGATTCACTTCGTTTGCACCAAGGTCGCTGAAGTGTGGATGCTGTGCACCGAAAATTCTACCCCGTGCACGATGTATTCAAGAGTTTGTCGCCCCTAGTCAGGGACAACCTGATCAGCTTCCACACTCTGACCGGGTGTGACACAGTCTCGTCCTTCAGTCATGGAAAAAAGAAGTGTTGGAAGGTGTTCAGTGACCACCCTCTCCTGCTGCACGCTATTGGGCGAGATGGGGATATCGCAGATGTTGAGAAGTTTGTGTGTCATTTGTATGGCACCCCGGAACAACACACCGTTCATGAGGCCAGAGTTCACCTTTTTCGAAAGGCCAAGAAGACTCTGGAAATGCTCCCACAGACAAAGGATGCCCTGGAGCTCTACGCCAAGCGGGCAAACTATCAGGCCAAAATATGGCTCGAGGCTGACAAAGAGCAGGTAGATGTTGAAGATCTGCTGGACACTTCAGCCTGGAAGTTGGAAGATGGGAGCCTCCTACCAGTGTGGACAAGACTTCCTCCAATCCCTGAAGCCTGCCTGGAGCTTGTTGCTTGTGGTTGCAAGAAAAAGTGCAAGACAGCTAGATGCAACTGCTTCAGGAAAAGAATGAAGTGTACGACAGTTTGTGGTGGTGACGACAGCGGTTGCTGTAACCCAGCTGAACAGTAGATCTATGTCTCTTTTCCGGGCTGAAATTGAGAGAAGCTGGAATGTGCTGTAAGGAACTAATAACTCTGTTCTTAAGTGATTGCAATCCACATAATTGTGACTGTCAGTGCAGCATTTCGGTGCAGTTCATTAAGAACGTGAACTTGTAAATGTTACTAGTGTGTAAACTGTATAGTTATGGGGCAATATTTACTGCTTTGTGATTTATTTGTGATAATTCTGTTACTGTGAGTACTTAATTCAGGCCAAAAAACTTATTAGACACTAATCATGTTAAAATAAATTGTTTTGACAAACAGACTTTTTTGTCAATGTTTTTTTTTTCGCACAATTTCGGTCGTGATTAACTTCAATTTGACCTTGAGCTGGTAATTCGGAAGGAATAAGCGTGTCATCATACTTCTTTATCACTAAGTGTGGAAAAATGAACATTTAGTCAAACCAATTGGTTCAGAATATTTTCTTAAAATTAAAATTAGAAAATATCATTTTTTGCACAGTTTGACCTCGAAAATGACCTTCAAAGCCAAAAGCGAGAGTGGCATCCACCTCCATTTTATTCCTCACCCACAGGTAAATTGATTTAGCATGGGTGCCAACTATTAAAAAAAAACGCCGTTCAAAGTCGATTTTTTAATTTTGGCCGGTCCATTATTATATATGGCGTGAAAAGGTTGGTTACCTCCTGAAACCTCCACACCTTATGTATCTTCAATATTCTGTGGCCATGGCGAACGGCTAGGTCCAGCTCAGGGCTTGTATATACACCTCTGATCTTACGCTAGTTGGTTGTATGATTACAATCCCCGTTGTTCTCCTCTGCGCACTCGGCGCACAGGGGAACATGAGCTTGTGATGTATAACGACGGGTAGGATCGGCATCCAAAAATTGCGAGGGGGGCAGCATTCTACGAAAGAAAGGCCGAAATAGTAGCCGTTCAAATTTGTTGGAGCACCTCGATGGGAGGCAGGTCAGGTCCCACCAGTTTTTCAGGTGCACCTACGGGGTACGGATTGTTCTTCATCACGTAGGGATATAAAGAACAGAAGTCGTAGTAATGAAGACGCCCTCCGTTGGTGGAAAGTATAGCTTGAATGGGTTTGTACGCCTTCCGAACAAGCCATCGCCGCAGTTGAGAGGATCCAACACATTGAACGCTTGATTGTGTTAATTTCTTCACGGTACTGGCCATCTGTTTCCATCCGTGCATCGTACTCATGCTCCCACAAGATCTTGTGAATGAACCCTGGGCACCTATACGCTGATTGCGGGTGCGGGTCCATTCAAGACCGTCGACAGGAGATCTACTGTGGATATCTCCTACGATTCCACACTCAGGACGTCGGCATCCATGCAACTAGCAACCGTTATAGGAGTACACAGTCTTCTCACCAGTGGTACGGTCTTCGCTTAGACCATCCACCCAAAAAACACGGCCATTGACCTTAATGGTTACTTTTCCCGTGTTGCGGGCATGTTTTATGTATACTCCGGTCTGTTGCTGTATGTGTATGAGCCAGTAAATAGCCTTGTGTCCATAACTGCGAGGGTTGTTTCAGTGAATGACAGCTAAGGTGTCTTTAGACATGAAGTATTCTTGAACACCGTAAAGCATAATGAGGCGATCGTGGTTGCGACTTGCAACGGATCACAGTTGAAACGGTCTATGTAGATCCTTCTAAAGGCCTGGAAATATACTCTAAGCATGCGCACATCATTCACGCAATAACATTCACCTGCTATATTGTAAGGATTAGCTTCATTAAAACTGTTGTAGTAGCGGTCAAAATCTTCACGCTCACTATCACTCATGTTGGTGTAGTTAAAGTAATGTTTGGGGGAGGTAATCCTTCTTAATTTAAAGTGTCGCTAGTGAGGAAAGTGTAAGGAAAATACTCTTTTGAAACTTCGGCGGCTACACCCATCACCTTGGGTAGCTTGGCTAGTTTACAATGTGTGAATAATGAAGTATCTTTAAACTGATTACCTATTATCTGCATTTGTATAAGTTTGTTCCCCCTTTTCAAGGGGTCGCCTGCAAATATCTCTGATGACTCGCGTTCAAGCAATTCCTTATAAAGGAACTGTGTGTCAAATTTTGTCCTGTTATGGGCAAGAATATACACAGTCATTTTTTTTAACTTGTCCGCTAATTTGACAATATAGGGTACAAAGAGTTTCACAGGACTGTCGTGTGCGAGTGTGCGACCGTTAAAAACGTTTGTCCGTTTACCACATTTGTGACACTCATCACACTCAACCTCTATGCACTCATCGCAGTTAGTCTGGCTTACGAGTAGATGTGTGGCAACCTCTTTGGTTTCGGGATTCGTGTAAGTTTCTATATCGTAGTACACGGTTATACATTAGGGTGTCAATTTTGTCAACTTTTTTCAAATCAATTTTGGTAGTGAAAATATAGTCTTTTCATGTCAAAACTTGAAATTGGCCAACCAAAATTAAATAAAATAACCCTTACCTACATCAATTTTACCTTAAAGTTTCAGAAATTGACTATTTTACTAAATAATAGGATATAAATTGATTAACTATTCATTTGCCACATAATTATCCCACTGATCGCATATGGAGTGTTTTCAAGGTCATATCGTTGTTGTACAGTGTACAAGTCACAACATGAATAGAACTGTCCCTCACTCTCAGTCCTCAGTTGATGTCCTCTTAGATGTCATAGACGGTGGTTTGCTGTTATTGCTCTTGTACCTACTTCATAGTTATTCTACTAGACGAATACTACAGTTTAACTGTAAGTATGGATTATTGATTATTACAATTATTTATTATTATCATATTCTTCTGTCTAATTATGTTGTAATCCCATGAAATATTTTTTTAGTGAATTTTAGAACATCGAATGACTAAACTTTGAAACATCGTAATTGATATAAAATACTTAAATGTTTTTCTTTCTTTTCAGATATTCCTAAGATGCCAAAATTGAAGACAAGAGGTCAGTCGTCATGCCACTTGAGCCTGTTAGTCGGTACAGGCAAGGAGCTTCCCGTAACAGAAATACCAACAGTGCGAGACATGCTGAGACTAGGGTTACTCCTTCGTGAACAAAATACAAAGGATAGAAGGAACTACACAGAGAAATAGCTCATAAGGGACGTGATTCCCCCTCTTCTGCATAAGTGGAAAAAAGCTAGTGTTATTCAAACCACCTGTACTCTATCAGTATAGAACTATTGAGCTAAAATTAACAAAGCTGTGGCACAAAGCAGTTGAGACATCACTTGGTAAAGGAAAACTAGGAACGAAAAATAAATTTCTGCACACACTTCATACTCTTCTTGACATTTTTAACTGCCAGTGTCCCATAGAATTGTGTTCTGAAGCCAATTGTTCTTCCTCATGCAGAAGAGAACCTCACCCTCACATTGACTGTCGCTGTCCTCGTGAGAAGGAGATCCCTGTTTTGGAGCTGGCTTTCATAAAGGCGCAGAGAACAAAGGCAGGAAGCCAAGGAAGTATGCAGATTGGTTCGGCAGATTATTCAGAAACCCAAAAACAGATTGTTATTGCTAAGAAAAAAGAGAAAATCCGAGAGAGGGAAGAAAGGAAGAAAAAGAAGAGTGAAGAAGCCACCCAAAGAGATGAAGAGCTCTATCAAGAGGTTTCTCACTTCTTTGAAAGCTCTTCAGATGAACAGAAAGAAGCAACATCAGATGATAGCTCCAAAATGCCATCTGAACCTTCGCCGAAGAGAATGAAATACAACACTAAAGACATCTCAAACATTGCCCTTGCCAGTATTCGCCACCATACGGGGCTACGAGAGACTGCAGAGATTGCCACTGCCGCTTGGATAGATGCAGACCTCATCAGCCGAGAGGATACATCCTTAGTGATAGATCATAATAAGATAAGAAGAGCACAAGAAAAAATAATGAAGGAAATATCTGATCAGCATGAAAAAGATTTGTAGGAGGAAGGTCTCTCTTGCCTTTTGTTTGATGGAAGAAGAGATGACACAAAAGTTCTCCTAGAGGTAGAGGGAATGGACAGAAAGTTTCCCGGTCTCATCAAAGAAGAACACTACTCTGTGTGTTCCGAACCTGGTGGCCGCTATTTGTTTCACTTTGTTCCTGAAGCAGAAGTAGAAGGCAAGAAACATGCAGAGGCAATTGCTGATCAAATAATATGTTGGCTTCAAGAAAGAAGACTTGACAGTTCACTGCAGGCCGTTGGTGGAGACTCAACTGCGGTGAACACTGGATGGCAGGGCGGTGTTATGATGTATTTCGAGAAAAAACTTGGAAGAAGGCTTGTTTGGATTGTATGTGATTTGCACACAGGGGAACTGCCTCTTCGTCGTCTCATCCAGGAACTTGATGGTCCTACAAAGAGCAACAAGAAGTGGTCAGGCCCCCTTGGCAACATGCTAGGTGAAGCAACGGAATTAGAAATAATTACAAAATTTCCAAAGGTCGAAGTAGGCCCTCCCCTTCCAGTGTTGTCTGAAGAAGTTATCAAAGACCTCAGCAGTGAGTCAGCACGGATCAATCTTACGCTTATCGTATTGTTCAAGCAATCAGATCAGGAGAGTTGCCTCAAAATATGGCTCTCTTAGAGATTGGAACCGTAAGTCACAGTCATTGGTTAACTACAGCGATTCGTTTCTGCAGGATTTGGGTTTCCAAACATGCACTGAAGGGCAAAATGCTACAGAATTTGATGTTGATTGTTGAATTTATTATTGGGTTTTATCTTCCTCACTGGTTCATGTAAAACTTAATCCAATGTGGAAGGAGGGGCCCAACCACATCTTGTTTCAATTACAGCTACTGAGAACCCAAAGGAAAGTAGTGGTGGACATCGTGTTACCTGTGGTGAGAAGGTCCGCTTGGTATGCTAGGCCAGAGGCAGTTTTGCAAGCAATACTCTGCAGCCAATGTACCAAAGAGCGAACTGAGGCTGTGGAAATCATTCTAAAGCTTAGAGGAACATCACTAGATGATGACCAGCTGGGAGACTGCTCTGTTCAGATAAGGAAGGTACCTCCGATAAACGTCAATGCCGCGAAATTGTCAGAATTAGTTAACTTGAGTTCGGAAGTTTTGGAGCCACCACTGACAACATGTATAACAAACAAAGATTTAACACAGCTTAAAGAGGCCCCAATGCAAGTGCCAAAGTGGCCTTCTCACACTCAGAGTGTGGAGAGATGTGTGAAAATGGTCACAGAAGCAGCTAGTCAAGTTTACAGTCACGAGAGGCGAGAAGGCTACATCAAAGCGCAAGTAGCAAGCCGAATGCTGATTGACACACCCTATTATACATGGTTTATTTTTAGCTTAGCGTCTTTCATATAACATACATGCTTCACTTCATCCGCCTTATACTTTTCACGACATGTAGAACAGTGAATTTCATCGCATTTATGCTCAAACTTACCAAAATTACCCATCATATGAAACATGCCATATTCACAGATTCTCATTTTCCTGCAAGTGCCAAGTCACTTATGGAGCTCAAAGCATTTATTATTGAAAAATTTATGTCTACACACATTACAATCCCTCTTCTCGGCTTCAACTTTCACATTTGGGGCTTTTACACTGCTCACATACCATGTGGAAATCCTTACAATGTTTCACTATATCATCTGCAAACTCGAGACATCCCTTACACAAATCATGATGCCTTCCATATTTTCGACTTTTATCATAACCAGCGTAGAGAGTCCTTATATTGCGGATGGGGAGATACGATGTTCCTGACAGTCCTAAAATAAGTAGGAATCTTGTACGATCTCGCACACAGCTTTTAAAAACATACAGAGTCCTACGACGATCATCCATTGCAAATACAGTTATACGAACATTCATTTCCTGCTCTACCTTTCTCAGTTCTTCAGGACCCATATTACACTCAAACTGAAGCTTGCAATCTGAAGCCAGTTTACGGGCACGCTGCACAACCATACGCAGCCAGATATTGTACGCGATTGTATTTAGCACAGTGAACATATGAGCTAAGACTATAGCTATAAAGCCGCAACAACGATCGACGTTTAAATGCTTTCTGTAAATAACCGGAGAATTGAAATAGAGTATAAGGTGTGGCACTATGAACCGCAATCCGGAATACTCTGTCATTATCTACTGTGAAGTTGTATATATTGAAAGCTGTACTACTTTGAGAGACCTGCATTATACGGCCCAATATATATGCTATATCTACAGCTGCCAAGCGTCTGAACGGTATTACTACCAAAAAACCATCTACATCCCCGTCATCTGACCCGAATCCGAAGGACAACCTCGTCCGGACCTCACGTTCGTCGCGGTTCTGAAGGGCAAACTCCATAAAACGCTCAACTACGTGCCGCAGTCCAATACCGTTGCTTACAGGACTCCAAGGTCAACCCTGACCACGTACCGATTTATAGACGGGGAAGGGGTGGGGTTAGCGGTGCGCACCAGTTCGAATGTTATACCTTCCTCCACAGCACGAGAGCTGCTGCTGTTGTGGAGGATATACCAGGAATTGAACAGGAATAAGGGGTATATTTGAGGAGGGAGCTAGTGTGGGGGTTGTGTCGTAAGAAGTAGAGGGCTGGGGCTCTATTACTGGGGGTCTAGGAACCGTTGCACTGCTGGTACGTTTTATACCTGACGTAGAAGGTTCTTCATCAATGTGCTTCCGCTTTAAACTGCCACGTGATGGAGGTGTCGCTAGTGAGGGTTCGTCAGCGGGGCTGGAGTCTGTAGCTTCACTGTCATCGGGGTCTTGTGTAATATCGATGATGGAGTGCTGTACATCGTCGTCATTCACGTTTCTGTGGAAGAAGAAAATAAGAATAGAAGGAGCAGCACTTAAATTTTGTTATAATTTGTAAATGCTCCACTTATGGGTGTGACGTTTTAGAGATGGAATCTGTAGAAAAATTTTCAGATTCACGAGCCCATCCACATGTATTATATCAGGCCCTACAGGTTGTGGTAAAACTGTGTTTATGCTTAAAATCATTAAAGATAAGGGGGAGATGTTCTCAAAATTTGTGCATCAAGTAATATGGTGCCAATCGACGGACCAATCAGTGTTCAACGAGTACCAAGATGATATTTTGTTTCACAAAGGCGTATATGACGTTAATTCGTTAAAGGGAAATGAGCATACAGTCATTGTAATTTATTGATCTCATGTTGGAAATGGATAAAACGTTTGCCGAGACATTTACAGTGTTCCTCACCATCTTGACATATGCGTATTCTTCATCGATCAGAATCTATTTTTCAAAAGTAGATACATGCGCGATGTGTCGTTAAATACACAATATCTAGTCTTATTCGCGCATGTAGAGATGTGTCACAAATTAGGGTATTAGCCAATCAAATGTTCCCGAATCAGCGTAAGGAGTTTTTGGATGTTTATAAAAAAGCTACAATACAGCGTTACGGTGCATCGAAGATCGAATATATTCCCAAACGAGCCTGAAACGGTGTATATTCCAGAATGACAAATAGGCTAAAGAAATACCGTGAATTAATAAAAATCTATCAACGATTGCCCCGAGCATTGCAGCAGATGTTTGTTAAAATTATCGACTCTGACTTTTTATAATGCATCTGTAAAATCTGCCTTTATTTTATAAAATGTAATGTACCAATGAAACCCCCTCAGAAAGCTCGCCTACGTCGTTACAAGAACATAATACGTACGCTCGCTCGTAAAAGTAAAACTGTGGGAAATAAAAAGCGAATTATTGTACTAAGAGGGGATCATTCTCCACATCTTATTTTAATTTTTGGGGGCCTTTACTCACTAGATTAATATAATGAAGAAAGTGGTAGTGATTCCGCACGAGGTGTATGCTTCAAAACAAAGTTCAAAGAGTCCAGACACGTTTCTAGAACCCCGTAAAAGCAGGCTTAAAAGAATGGAAAGCGAATTGATAGACCTATTAAAAAGTGAAAAGTCACCTGATGAGAAAATGATCTTGTACCAAGAGGCTCTGTAGAAATTTCTTCATGAATACGAAGATTATAAGGATCCGACAGAGCTCCCCGTGGTTATTAAGCACAGCGCGAGCAACGATGAACAAGGCGACATAGGGCCTGGGGCCGAGATAGAGATGACCAACCAAAGAATAACGGAACGCAACACATCGAGCATGTATTAAAAAGCAGTCTCCCACATACATTGAGGAATAAAGGCTAAAGTCTTTATAATCTATCAAGTGAGGACCCTATCATACAGTGGACCGATACAGGCGAGGTCATTGTTGAAGGAACAAGGGTACAGGGATCGAATATCGTCGACATTGTCCATGATCTGGTGGAAAGTGGGACAGGCCCTCACCAGCAGATGGAGGCATATTAAAGCAAGACTACTACAACAAAAAATGTCCCCAAAACATTGATAGGAAATCTGATAGGTTAAAAGACTTGGAGCAAGTGTAGCACGTACCACAACTGAGTACGCCATCACCCCAACAGTAGCATCTCTGAAGAGGAGAAAGAAGAGACCAAACAACAACGGCCAACCCTATGCACGTGTCTCTAAACTACGCAAATGGCTAACATATTAAGAAAACGCTATTATGACATTTCTAACCCTGCCTCCTATGGCGGTGTTATTAGACTGTACAGAGGTGTTTACAATGAGGAGTAGGGAAAAAAGATGTTGAGAGGTTTTTGCGGGAGCAGGATGCTTATACACTTCATAAGCCGGTGAGAAAAAAAACAGCCAGGACAACAGCGGCATCGATTAACTCTATTTGGCAAGCGGATTTAACAGACATGCAAAGATATCAGTGTATAATGATGGCTACCGCTACATCCTATTCATAATAGATGTATTCTCTAGATATCTGTGGCTAATTCCTCTGAAAAATAAATCGCCTGAAACAGTTGCTAAAGCTACCAAAACGCTGATGTTGAAAGAAAACAGAGTTCCAGGCTATTTTTGTATGGATATGGGGAAAGAATTTAGGCCGAGCTCAGAACATGCTGACAGAGTTTAATATCAGTTACTACACTAGCAATTCTATACATAAGGCCTCTTTAGCTGAAAGAGTTCAACGTACCATAAAGGAACGCATGCATTGCTATTTTACACAAAAACATATACATATATAAACATTCTGGGATCATTGGTCTCGTCATACAACCGTTCACACCATCGAGCGATTGGCACAACACCTAACGATGTTTTAGAAAGATGTACGCGCCCAGAGCCTGATGTGAGAAGAGATGGAACACCGCCGCCACACTCTGTGCGTTTCAAAATCAATGATTATGTAAGGCTATCGCGTTCAGGAAATAAATTCGCGAAGGGATTTGAGCAAGGTTGGACACGTGAAATTTTTAAAGTCAGAGATATGAGACCTAAAGGCGAGATAATAACGTATTACGGTGAAGATTTCAATGAGGAAGAAATCGCAGGAGGCTTTTACCGCGAGAAATTGCAGAAAGTGACATTTAATTTAGGCAAAAATGTGTTTAAAATTGAGGAAATTTTAGGCAGCAAAGGTTCAGGAAAGAGAAAAATGTACCTGGTGAAATGGATAGGGGACCCAGAAAGCTTCAACACCTGTATAAGAGCTGCTGCAATAATGAAGTTTAAATAGTATACAACATGGCGCCCAACCACTTCTATGTCACACTCCCGTCCTCTTCTTCTCTGTCTGTACATCCTAACAACACGCTAGCCAACTTTGTAACAGAACTCCATGGACCCATTGAATTGAAACGTGATTCGTATGAGGTGGATTTATGCGAATTTCAGCTATCCACCAAATTTGTAACTCTTGAAAATGAACAGGACATATTTCTGATTCTTAGAAGATTTGATTAGTGTAAAAAATTAGGCATAACCTTAGATGATACTATGCGATCAGTCCTGTTCGGTGGGGTACAGTAATATAGTACAAAAGTAACACTAGGACTCGATCATTATGACAGCCTCGGACATTGTGAGGGGCTTAAACAATCGTTTTGAAAAGTCGCACCTAGCTGCCGATTTACTTTTTGAAGACTTAAACATAGACACGCCTGCACACACGTTGATGCTAAAAACAACGATTAGTAGAAATATTAAAGACTAAGAGCTGCTCAAAATTGTGGCTGTGGGTCGGTGTGGTGCAGCCCTCGAAAGTGACACCTTTCACGAGGTACAACATGACTTGTCCAGGCTAATGTATCAGTTGAAATTAGAGAGATTGGGTGAAGTTTACCCATCCCCAGACATGTGCTATACTTACAGCAATATCTTGGAGCATCAATTTGTTGGGGATACCCAGGCGCGTCTGCTGCGCATTGCACACATTCCCAACCATAGAGGGAAAAGTTTGAGCATTACATATGACAAGTCCCATTATGTGAATGTTGACTAATCTATTAATAATATCTCAATGTATATAAGAACGATTGAGGGAAAAATTTCCCATTCGGTGATGGGAGCTTAACAGTGAAGCTACACTTTCGCGCATTCAGTTATAATGACCCGAAGTTTCACAGTCTATCGAGGAGTGAGATATCAGCGTGGGAGTGGGCTTGGATCTATTTTTTCAACCATACTACGCACGGCTGTCCCATTGTTGAAAAGGGGCTAGATACCTTGGGAGGAAGGCGTTACAATCAGGTTTAACGCGGTAGAAGACAATGGGTGGAGCTAAACCTAAAAAGCTCTAAAAAAACATTTAAAACGTACACGGGACGATGTCATCAAAGATGCAAGAGAAAAATGCATGGTGCGGAAAGAAGAAGGGTTACCATCACGTGGCGCTAAACCTAAAAGGACAAAAAAAAGTGTTCTAAGCGAATGAAACCTATGGTTGATCATTTTTAACTGATCAACTCATAATCATAGGCTGATTACTACTTGTCGAGAGAGGTAGCACTATTTCTGACTCGTCATGGCACGCTTCATCCATCCGTGTAGCTCACAATGTTGTAAATTGGAGCTGTCCTCTTTGATATGCCCCAACACAGTTTCTATTGAGCACAGTGACTTTATTACAATTAACCCATTAAACACAATTAGTTCCCCGAGTGCCCCTATAGAATTCGTGATACCCAGCTCAGGCCCATACTATTTTGATCCAAGCTGCATGCACATGTACGTTAACTGCGTATAGCCATTCAGATGGAACGGACTGCGATGATAGTTACTCTGCATACCCTGAAACCAACTTTCTACACTCCATATTCAGTCAGTGTGAGTGTATTTAAATCAGGTAACATCTCGGCAGGAACGGGTTATTATCTCCTACGAGCCTATCTGGAAAATGTCCTCAACTTTTCAAAAGAAGCGAAGGATACCTTTTTAACTGCAGGATATTATCAGCTAAAGACGAAAGTAGTATTAAGGATAAATTTAAAAATTCTTAAAAGAAGATATACGAGTGTTTGGACGTCTGCATACAGACTTCACGTTCCAGGAGAAACTGCTTATGAATGGGTGGATATGAAGTTAAAGCTCACCCCGCACGAATCCTGAGTTCTACATAAATCTGGGGCCTGATCAAGAAGAGGGCGCAAAACCCTTGTGATTCACATCATGAAAACATATGCGCGTACGGCGAGTGAAATTAGTTCGCCGAAATATGTAGAAATTGAAAAAAATTTAATACACGCAATAGTAAAATACCCATTAACGGAGTACAGATCAAACTATACACGGTGCCCGCAGGGTTGGCCTCGAAGCAGCTAGAAAACGTGGCCCTAGGAGTTCTACCTAAAAGGTTATTAATTGGAATGCAGGATCACGCTTCGACGAATGGAAAATATAAAAAGAACCCTTTAAATTCGAGAATTTCGGCCTTAAAAATATAACTCTAACGTCAATGACGTTGCGTTGGTTGGGATTATGGACACGGACTACTCATCAGACACTGTGTTCCCGCTTTGCGCGAAGGCTTATAGTAACCTGGCCCATATTGCTGGTGGCTGTGATGAGCTTTGGATTGCGGTAACGCAGAAAGAATTTGTCGATCAATTTAACCTTTACCCGTTCCATATCACCCCCAACTTCTCTGCTAGTGTAAATGCACACTTAAGTCCACAACAAATTGGAAACATCTCAGTGAGATTGGATTTTGCCAACCCGATAGACGCGCCTATTAGTGTACTAGTACACCTCGAGGCACAAGCCCTAATTGAGGTCGACCACTTCCGGTACGTAGTCACAGACTTTTAACATGGATACGAATACACTTCAGAGAGTAATGAATAGTGACTGAATCACACGCTCCAAATTTAACGGTGTGTTTGCTAAGAATGAAACATTGAAATTACCAACTACGAGAGAGTGCCGTAGTCTTATTGTCAACACGAACATTTTTGGTAGCGAAGGGATTCATTGGTTTGCAATCTATTTTAAAAATAGGGAAATAATGTAATATTTTGTTTCACTAGGGACTCAGCCCTGGAGTGACCCTGTTGTTGTAAAATTTGTCGAACAGCTGTATGTCCCTGAAATTGTCTGGAATCCTTACCGATTCCAAGGATATTTTAGTAATACTTGCGGGATGTATTGGCTTTCATTTCTCCTGCACATGTCAGGTGGGAAGGGATTTATATTTTTTTTTAAATTATTCGATTTGTGCGACACTGAGATGAATGAGGAATTGGGATGCAAAAGATAAAAAAGGTTCCCATTTGTGTGCACTCGTTGGATTATGTAAAGTTTTACGCGTGTATATATAATTGTAACTATGTTGTGCAAATTGTCTCCATTAATGTTAGTCTTATTTAATGGACGCTAGTTCTGTAAACTGAATTGTACTAAAACATAATTTCTACCATTTAATAAAATGAATGAAATGCAATGTCTTTTTCTTAACCAACAAAAACTTACATTATTTCCTCGATGACTTGGCTTTCGTTGGACCGGATATGAGCCAATACTTCGACCTCGGTATTCAGGTCACTGGGTTGGCTGTGCGGTAGAACCTCCAAATCGCCGTCGACTATTTGTTTTTCTTCGAAGCTGTCAAGAAAAGTAGCTATAACACGATCGAGTTCCACATCGGGCCTTTAAGGATAAATTAACTTGATTAGTTCATACAGAATTTTTTTTAATCAAACTCCAATTTTTTCATAAATTGAATCGTATTCAGAAATCTTAGCTCAGTACTAATGCAAAATAACCTATAATTGAGGATACCCGCTATGAAACATTTACAATCAAATGTGAGGAGTAGAAATGTATTATTACAACCACACCACACACACACACAAAATATATATATATATATATATATATATATATATATATGCCGAAATAATTTAGAGATCCGCATTCGCATCCGCATTGGTAGCATTCCCAAAACCCGCATCCGCCTCCGCATCCGCATCTAGATAAGTGCGGATACGGATGACATTTTTTAGCTCATCTTCCGTGACAACAATAGTAAACAAAAAATTGTTCAATTGCTTTCAGAGCCACGTGAGGAAACTATAGCTGAGCAAGAAAATCCTCCGAACAAACGCTTGAGAACCGACACTCAAGATAAAGAAATGAAAATATCAACTGAATCTTCATTAAATAATGTCATGAACGAGCTCTTGGGATCAAGTAGTGACGAAGAACAAGAGATTGATGTGCAAAGAGAAACTTGTGAAATCGTTGATATGTATTTTAATGAAAAAAGAGCATCTAGTGACACTAACTCCCTCGAGTGGTGGAAGATAAATACGGAAAAATATCCCTTATTGAGCCAACTTGCTCGGCGCTACCTAGCATGCCCTCCCAGCAGTGTCCCAAGTGAAAGATTGTTCAGTGGTGCAGGCATCATATACGATGAAAAACGCAATAGACTGATGGGAGAAAAGGCAGAGAAACTTCTATTTTTAAAATCAAACTTGCCTTTAATAAATTTCAAGTATTAAAGTATATTTCATAGTTTTAATAGTTTTTAATGACTGAGATGGAGGTTGGGCTAGTGGATGGACATTTACAATTATATACAAATACGCTAAAACCCGTCTCCTTTCTACATCGACACTTCCCTTCAGCATTGGTAAGTACCGTATTGAGTATTTAGTAAACCAGTAACATGTGTCAATCTGTTATATTTTAAGTATTTTTTATAATATATGATTATATATTTTTTACAATCATGCATACGGAGTTTGATAACATGCTGAAGATCCGCATCCGCATCCGCGCGGATGTAAAATTAATAGATTCGCATTCGCATCCGCATCCGCGGATGTTCAAATGTTCATATCCGCAATGACATCCGCATCCGCGGATACTAAAATTCCACATCTGTGACATCACTAATATATATATATATATATATATATATATATATATATATATATATATAACTATATATATATATATATATATATATATATATATATATATATATAAAGAGAGAGCTGCAAGGTGTTACAAGTACACTAATTTACCGCGCTGGAAATGCTTTTATCCTAACTGTCCATACTACTCAATGCTTACCATCACAGGGTCTCGAGCCCTGGACCGTTGGAATTCTTTAAAGTTTTATTAATTCTAAAACCCTGCCTGTAGAACTTTCTCTAAAATTATTAAACGTAAATATTTGATAAATAAAATTCACTCTCTAATTACTTAATAGAATACATTAATTACAGAAAGCCTAGCACAGTA
This sequence comes from Bathynomus jamesi, assembly GCA_023014485.1. Taxonomy (NCBI): domain Eukaryota; kingdom Metazoa; phylum Arthropoda; class Malacostraca; order Isopoda; family Cirolanidae; genus Bathynomus; species Bathynomus jamesi. The sequence continues at coordinate 113,408 of JAJOZX010010956.1, forward strand.
TCCTGTAGTAAACATGCAATTATATGTCAGGACACCGCGATGTATATATGGGAGGGGGGAGTTACAATAAGAGAAAATGTAGGATAGGGTACCCAGTTCAAATAATAAACACAAAGCAATTATCTTAACTGGGTTCTAATGGAAGATTAGCTGGATGTCCTATGCATCATCTGCCTGCACCGAGTAACGAACCGGGGACCTGATTGTTAACATACATTTCCATATAATATATATATATATATATATATATATATATATATATATATATATATATATATATAGGAAGAGATAATTACACTGAATGAAACGATATATATATTATATATATATATATATATATATATAGACCGCGAATGAATCACAAATTTAATTAATTACTTACATTTCAATGTCCTCTTCATCGGTTGAATCTTTCCCCCCGTCACAAACTTCTGCAATGGTTTGCGTTGAAAGTAGGGAGTTCCGGTCAGCCGCTCCGAAAATTACGAGCGCTGGCCCTGCACAGAGGTCTCCGTCTTCAAACAATTGCGGGGAGCAGTAAATTTATTGTGACTGCCTGGAATTGTCCATGACGAGAGAGCATTTGGTTACACGTAGATAAAAACAACTGCTGTGGGTTCCGGCTGAAAATGTCTCCTTATTAAGTGATACAAATTGTAACCACCCCCAATATTCGACTCGCGAGTTTTCTGTGTGAGAGCGAGGTTGTCAGCCAACCAAAGTTCCTGGACTCGTTCTCAGGCCCCGCCTATTGGGTTGTGATTGGACGAACCGCGAATTCTGGTGGTGTGTCAAATATAACTTACACACTTCATAGATTTCTTTCAGAAATGAAACAGTTTCGTAGAGTGTGTGTGTGTGTGTGTGTGTGTGTGTGTGTGTGTGTGTGTGTGTGTGTGAGAGAGAGAGAGAGAGAGAGAGAGAGAGAAGTTTTGTTTGGAAAATAAAATTTGTTTTTCTGCTGTGTCAAGCAAACTGATGCATACCGAAGTATATTTAAGACAAAAATAAAAGATGTCAGTTATTTTTCGAAATTTACCTGTCATCTCCACACAGGTGTGTTTTGCTTCCAGGCGTCGATGTATCCAGTCTAAATTCCATCGAACCGATGAGTCCTTCTAGAGCCAAAAACAACATTATTTATCAATTGTTTTATTATATATACAGGGTGAGTCAAAAGTCTCCATACATAGGCAAAATGGTCACTTTATTATGCAATCACTTGTAAGTCACAAAATATGTTCTATGTGGGCACCATTACACTGAATGCACATACGGATGCGTTCCTCCCAGTCATGGCAGACGCGCGTTAACACGTCTGGTGTTATGCGTGCACACGCATCACGAATGCGTTTCTTTAGGTGGTCCGTGTTTTGTATTTTCGCCTGGTACACCATGGCCTCCAAGTGCCCTCACAAGTAAAAATCAAGGTGGTTGAGGTCTGGGGACTCGTAGGCCACTCCACGGGACCACGGCGGCCAATCCAGTGATCCGGAAACTGCTGATCCAGCCACTGGACGATTTTGCCTATGTATGGAGACTCTTGACTCACCATATATATGTATATATATATATATATATATATATATATATATATATATATATATATTTGTGTCTTAAAGATAAATTTACATTGAAACAAAATAATTGGATAAAAGAGGAAAAATTAATAAGTTACCCCGAAATAGAATCTATTTGGACAAATGACGAGAAATGAAATAGTTATCCCGAAGTACAATCTATTTTTAATGTAAAGTTATATTAATATTTTTTATAATAAGGCTTAAAGATATAGTGGTGTCTTAAAAGATAAATTTATATTGAAACATAATAATTGGCCAAAAGGGGAAAATGAATAAGTTACCCCGAAATAGAATCCAATTTTATTATAAAGTTTTATTAATATTCTTTGTAATAAAGTTTGAAGTTATATTTTTATCTTAAAGATAAATGTATATTTAAACAAAATAATTGGATAAAAGAGTAAATAAATAAGTTACCTCGAAATAGAATCTATTTTTATTATAAAGTTATATTAATATTTTTTTGTAATAAGATTTAAAAATATATTAGTGTCTTAAAGATAAATTTATATTGAAACACAATAATTGAATAAAAGAGAAAAATTAATAAGTTACCCCTAATTTAATTTCTATTTTGTTTTAAAACTCATACTAATGCTTTTTATGTTATAGTTTAAGGGTAAAATTGTGAATTATGATGAAAATTTGTTTTCGTATTAAACTTGGTTTATCTTATTCGATTTTTGTTTAAAAGATCGCACACCAAATCTAGGCTCAATAGAAAAACTATTGCCGTTGCCTTTTTTTTGAGACCTTGTCGGTCTACCCCTTGGCCCCATAAACGTATTTGTTTATGTTTAATAGCTCTGTCTATTGGGTCGTATTTAGAAACCTTGTCGATCTACCAGGAGATGGTAAGTAAAGCGGTGGTGGTGGTTGTGTAATACTGCTTCACCACCAATCATCTAAGTTTCGACGCTTCGTTGTAGTCCTTATATCGGTTACGTGGTGTTGATGGGATGAGCTCCTAAAAGTCTATACTTAGACGATTGGTGGTGATTTGGTGCTTTTTTTTGTGTGGTGGTTGTGCTCGTATATATTTTGCTGATAGGGCTTTGCATGTATCAGTTATATATATATATATATATATATATATGTGTGTGTGTGTGTGTGTATAATAATAGGGGCTTTATGGGCGTATAGTCGGGGAGTGTATGTGCGTTTGTGTGCGCTTTTAATTCGTTTGAAGGTTATTAATATCCAGGCCATTTATGCCTTCTAAGCCAGATTAAGCCTCCTAAGCCAATTGACGGATTAAGCCAACTGGAACGCCACTGGAAGATTTCGAGTTCTATGTCAAATGTTGCTACCATGTTCTCTCATTGAGCTTCTGCCTCTCGCAGAAGCTGGATGCTCTCTTCCTCTCTCTCCTGGATAGTGTTCGGTGTACCGCGACAGTCGTTGCCGATAGAATAGACAAACTGAGCGCGTTTAAGGCTCCTGGTCCAGACTATTTCCTCCCCAGAGTGTTGCGGGAGGTGCGCGACCAGGTGGCTCCCCACCTGGCTACAGTCTTCAACAAATCGTTGGAGACGGGCCAGGTGCCTGGTGACGGGAGGGAAGCCAACGTGACCCCTATCTTTAAGAAAGGGGATCACGAAAGTCCAGGGAACTATCATTCCATTAGTCTCACTTCAGTTGTAGGTAAATTATTAGAGGGGATAATAGCGGATAGGATCGTTGACCATCTGGATTCCTACAAGCTGCTTGGGGACTCTCAACATGGGTTTAGACTGCATAGGTCGTGTCTCACCAACTTGCTCGAGTTTTTCCACGTCATGTTGAGTGAGTATGATAAGAGTAGGGCGATTGATATACTTTATCTCGACTTTGAGAAAGCCTTTGATAAGGTACCTCACCGCTAGCTAATAGCCAAAGTGCGTGCGCTGGGTATCGGTGGGGAAGTAGGTAGGTGGATTGAAAAGTGGCTGAAGAATAGGCGGCAGAGGGTTGTAATTAAAGGGGCTAGTTCCGGTTGGGCCTCAGTCACTAGCGGCGTTCCTCAGGGTTCCATTTTGGGGCCACTGTTGTTTATCATTTACATAAATGATATCGACGGTGGCATCGTCAGTAGGATCGCCAAATTCGCTGATGACACGAAGCTTGGGGCCAATGTTGGGACGCCAGAGGCGATCGAGCAACTGCGTGCGGCCTACGTAGGATAGGAGAGTGGTCCGTAAAATGGCAACTGCCGTTTAACTTGGGTAAATGCAAGGTGATGCACATTGGCTACGCCAATCCCAAGTCGGACTTCTCGATGTTTGGGAGTAATATCGAGGCCACTGATTTGGAAAAGGACTTTGGTGTGCTAATTAGCTGCGACCTTAAGTTTACGAAACAGTGCGTAGAGGTGGAAAAGAAAGCCCTGAAGTTGTTGGGTTATATCAGGAGGCAATTTCGATTTCGGAACAAGGAGATTGTGCGTTCTCTGTACAATTCTCTGGTTCCGCCGCACCTGGAGTATGCTGTGCAGTTCTGGTCGCCCACCCTCAGGAAAGATATTGAGAGGCTGGAGCGAGTCCAGGCACAGGCCACAAAGTTAATCCCTTCCGTTAGGCATATGGGCTACAATCGACGCTTACGCGCCCTGAATTATTTTTCGCTGGAGACTCCGCGGCTGCGCGGTCAACTCATCGAAGTTTTCAAGTTCTTACGCGGGTTCAACAATGTCGATTTTCGAAGCATGTTTAGTTTAAATGATAACCCAACTCGCAACAGTGGTTGGAAGTTGGATTTGAAACGGTTTAGGAGTAGTTTGTGTGGGAATTACTTTCCGTATAAAATCTATGACACGTGGGACAGGCTACCTTCAGAAGTTGTGAACAGTTCTTCTGTGGATCTGTTCAAGAAAAGGTTAGACCGAATCGTGCACACTATTTGAGGGTGTATGAATTTTTCCCTGGCACCCGTTGCCATTGGTGCCTCCTCGGTATGGGCCGCAAGGCCTTTTGAGGTACTACTTTTCCTCGTAACTCCTTGTAACTCCTCTCTCTCTTAGGTTAGATATGCCCCTTTGGGGGAGGTGAGGCTGTCCCATCTTCTCCCCGAAGAGGCTACGTGGACTCCCCAGCAAGCTGGGGGAGTTCCCCTTTCCCTTCATTGCAGCTTGGGGATAACCCCTCCCCCTTGTTGCATAACCCCCTCCCCCTTCGCAGCATTGACTTGTTGCAAGACCCCCCTTGTTGCATAACCTAGTGCACCATTCCCCCCTTTGCAAAATTGATCAGTATTTGCAATTGCATTGCGCGCTAACCTTTTGCGGGCATACTACTGCCTATATTCAGTTTCTCGAATCATGCATACAGTATTGAGAATTTAACTCCTGTGTTTTGGGTTGGTTCTTCCTAGAACACTAGCAATTTCCTTGTTATTCATTACATTCATAGTTCTATTATAGGCATATTATAAATTACAAGCATATTATAAATGAGATACATACCTTCATAACCGTGCATATTTTATTAATTTTCTGATTCTTTACGACATTGCCATACCGTGTGACCACAAAAATTTTCCCTGTTTTTAATCGCTTATTACTCAGTCATTATTGCAGCTTCACAAATGAAATAAAAAGCATTCGAAAGAGAACATTTTAAAGTTTTATTTAATTTTTTCGATATCCTGGATACGAAATCAGTACTTATAAAAAAATGACAGTTTTATCCACCACAATCATGGGTTATTTGTCGGACATGCAACATGTTTTCATCGCAGAAGAGATGATCAAACATGGCTCGGTAGTTGCCACCCAACGGTCTTTCAGACGACAATACGGTCAGCAAAGGACCATAGATCCTAAACCGATTCGCAGGATTTTCGCAAAATGGAAACATCACGGCTCAATCAAGAACATGCATAAAGGCAACTCTGAGCGCAGCAAAGGTGTGCGAACCGCTGAAAACATTGATTCAGTCGCAAATCAGCTTGAAACGGACAACAAGAAATCTGTGAGACGACTATCAGCTGTGACAGGAATCAAACGGGAGAGCATTCGGAAATAATCACGTTGGATTTGAGAATGAAGTCATTCAAAATTATGTGTTTGCAACAGCTTAGCGAACAAGACTACCAGCGTCGTTTGATGTTTTGTGAACGCATTGAAACAATAATTGAACAAAACCAGATAAGATTAAGTGACATAATATTCAGTGATGAATGCCACATCTATCTCAATGGGTTCATCAACAGACAGAATTACCGGTGTTGGTCACAAAACAAGCCAAATATACACTTGGAGAAACCTCTGCATTCACCAAAAGTTACTGTCTGGTGTGGTTTGAGTAGCAGCAAGGTTTATGGCCCTTACTTTTTTGAGGACCCAGAGACAAGGAGACCGCTTTCAGTAACTTCAGAAAGATATGTAGAAATGCTGAACACTGTTTTTGAACAAGAAAACTGCAGTAACAAGTGGTTTTCAGCAAGACGGAGCAACAGCCCACACAACTAGGCAATCACTGGAATGTTTAACAAGATTTTTTGAACAAAGATTCATTTCTCATCGCTCGCAGTTTCCCTGGCCCGCAAGATCTCCCGATCTATCACCTATGGACTTTTTTCTCTGGGGATTTGTCAAGGACAAAGTATTCAGGCAAAAGCCATCCTCTATCGAAGAATTAAAGCAAGCGGTGGTAGAGAGTG
>JAJOZX010010957.1:0-123546 GCA_023014485.1 Bathynomus jamesi
ATCTTATTTTGTTTAAGCTTCAATCAGTTTGTTTTGGGATTTATTGTAATTTTTGAATAAAGAGAAAAAAAAGCCATTAAGGCATAGTTACAGCCACTAAGTAACCTGATGAGCATGTGGTGGTGACGAAATGCCTTGTTTATGAATCTCCATTGGCCTAATAAAGCTAATCATAATCAATTTGGCCTTAACATTCCATCGGAGTCGGAGTCGTAATTATACAAGTCAGATTTCTGGAGTAGGAGTCGGAATGTTAAAATTTTTGGAGTCGGAGTTGGAGTTGGCAAATTTTATCACCGACTCCACAGCCCTGCTAACGACCTCTGTATAGCGGTTTTCTTTGGTACTGTGCTACCTGAGCCATTGTTTTACATTTTCACCTTGTGTGATATTAATTTTTCTATCTGGGGCTATGTCGCGGCCAGTGTCGTAACACCGCTTCCCGTCAATTAGAGGAGTTGAGCAATATTGTGTCTGGTTAGTAATTGGATGAGGGGCCGTCCTTTGCGTTGTGAAGCGATCCGTGGTTCGAATCCCACGTAATTCTGTAGGTCCTCTCCATCACATACTCCGGGGGGGGGATGTTAGACAGAAGATAGGGCGTGCTGGAACTCCCATTTCTCCTGTCACTGTCCTCCTTAGCTGATCTTTTTTCGTGTCTCATCCAGGGCCGGATTAAAGGTTTCGTAGGCCCTTAAATCTGCCGATGCACCGTCTGTTTGTGAGCCTTATTTTAACTTAGACCCAAATTGTTCCCTCGTGAATGTGCTTGTTCTCTTAGCAGTATAGGTAACTAAATTAATTATAAAACATAAAAAACATCGCGCCAGCTCCGTGCGTGCTGCCACCTGTGGATAACACAGCAACTAATGGGTTTGTTGACACAGGCTGAGTGGCTACGAAGTAAGTAGCTCCACAATTTGAGGTTTGTCTGACTGTTTTATTACGGTTTTTGCATGTTATATCTAACAAATATATTCGGTTATTCATTATGAAAATAAACTTAAAGTGGAGTTTATTTATTCCTTTGTGATTTTTATTCGATCTTAGTTGGTTTCAGGCCAGTCGGGTGTGGCGGGTGTCTAAGCACTAAGCAAATAGATACTAAATTAACGTCTACAATCACTTAGTCTTATGTCTATAATCTATTTCTCTCTTGTCAAACTTTATAGAATATTTTCATTTATTCTGTTGACCTATAAAACTTCATAGGCCATACCACAGTGAAAATACATATTTTCCCAAATTTCGTAGGCCCTGGGCACAGCGCCCCCTTGATAATCGGTTATGGTCTCATCTACAAAGTGAGCAGTCTAACATGCTCTCAAAACAACACCTCTCATTCCTCACCATATACATCATCTCACAAAATTCAAAATTAAAAAAAAGAAAAGAAAATGGCATCAACTTCAAGGGCCTCAGAATTTCCTGGGGAGGGGACCATAAATGTCCCCACTTCTGGCTACCCCGCTGCCGAACAGGAAGGCAGACCTGGGCAGCGGGACTGGATTTGCTAAAGCCCATTCGAGGTGTTCTGGGCCTCTGTCTGATATACTTTTCTTAAACTTTTACAACATTCGTGCCTTACTCAAATTTTCAATTTGTTGACCACCACCTCTCCTCCTCTAAACCTCATCATCTTTTCCTCACAAACTCACGTGTCTGGGACGACTGACAGCAACCCCTTTTCTGTACTCTCTTACTTTCTAAATACTCAATTTCACTATAAAGGTGGACGTTGCGTATATGTACGCAATGACCTAACTTGTTATCGCATTCCCAAACTCGAATCCTCCGAATTCTATACCCAGGGCCGTTTCCTGGCATAAGCAGACTAAGTGACCGCTTAGGGCCCCGCTGCTACTAGGGGGCCCCTAGACAGGCTCCCAGGTCATAGCTCAGTGGGCAAGAATAGGAATATGGCTGAAGTTATTATTATTATCCTTATTATTATTATTGTCGTATTAATTAAAGTTTTTGTATGAGACAAATGTGATAAAACGGAGACAAACGAAACGTTTTGGTCGTTGTGTGTAAATAACTATTGTGAGATCTTATTTCTATATTATTTAACTTTATTCTTACTATATGCTTATACTTTCCTAAATGCTTAATTTTTCTAGTATTGTAAAACATTATTTCACTAATTTACTAATTATTAAGAGATTTTGTAACACTAAAACCTAGGATTATTTTCGTTATGTTTTCAAGTTTATTAATTCTTTTCTCATCTTTTTCAGATAATGTGAATTTTGTTGGTTAAAAAATAAATGGTCTGATTATTTGAATGTATTTGATTAACGTTACAATTATAACAATTATTATTATGATTATTATTATTATTTAGCAGATTAGTTGTGGTTAACTAGATGTGACTTCGTGCATCTTGGAAAATGAAACGACATTATCCATCAGGAGCCACTTGTATATTCTTATGATTACAGTTCAGGCAACTAGGTTAGGTAGACCATCAAGCTAGGCAAGTGCTCAGGAATCGTGTAAAGTAAGCTAGTCTCTCTAATATTTATAATATTTCAAAGTGTGAAATTTAATGGATCACATCACCTCAAATTACCAAACAAGATAAGAAAGCGTATTTTAGCAAAAATTAACAGAATATGTAATGTTATGTTCTTCTCAGGAGCACTACTGAAATATTTGGAAAAGCCATCCTCAGCAAAGCCTGATGAGCATCATGAGCCAACAGCAGGACCATCCTCTATGCAACCTCAAACACCAGTAGAAGTAGAGCCTGATGAACCAACAAGTGGCCCACCTTCTGTTCAGCTTCAAACACCACACACAGGCATTTCTACTGAGCAACAAGAACCAAGATCTGCTCCACCGCTTGATCCGTATGACTGGCCAGTTGTCCTGTCAGATGCCTTGAAGACAGATCTGGTGTCTCGAGGACCATTTCAAATCAGTCCAGATTTCACATTCCCTAAAAGAGACGACGGTAGAAGCGTTCATCACCATTACATATACAGAACATTAATTAATGGGGAAAAAATAAAGCGAAGCTGGCTGATGTACTCTAGAAGGAATGATGCTCTTTATTGCTTCTGCTGCAAGTTGTTTTCAAGGAAGTCGTACAAACTAATTACGGATGGACTTTCAGACTGGATAAACGTTGGTTCGCTTCTGAAAGGCCATGAAAATAGTTCAGAACCCGCAGATAACATGGCAACATGGAAGGATCTGGAACTGCGGCTAAAAACTGGAGGACCATTGACCAAACTGAAATGTCATTAATGGAGGTAGAGCGAAGACGCTGGCGAGATGTTCTCACACGTCTTGTAAGTATAATCCAATCACTGGCAGAGAGAAACCTTGCTTTCACGGGGTCTTCCTCTACATTGTACAATCGAAACAATGGCAACTTCTTGAAGGAGATTGAGCTGCTTGCCAAATTTGATCCAGTGATGAAACAACACATCAGCAGAGTCGAAGTGGCCAATATAGTCATTCAAGTTACCTAGGAAACGTCATTCAAAATGAGTTCATTGGGTTCATTAGTGGGAAGATCTTGGATGCCATTGTTGCAGAAATAAAACAAGCTAAATATTACTCACTCATTTTAAACTGCACTCCAGACATAACCCACCAAGAACAGATGTCGATTATTATCAGAACTGTTAAAATGGGTGAAGTATCAAACAAAAGAATACTTCTTGGGCTTTCTTGAGGCTTCAGAAAGTACAGGCCTGGGTTTATCAGTTCTGATTCTGAAGACTAGATGAACTGAATATTCACTTTGATGACTGCAGAGGACAGTCATATGACAACGGAGCGAACATGAAGGGCAAGAACAAAGGTGTTCAGGCAAGGTTATTAGAGAAGAACTGTCGTGCACTCTATGTTCCATGTGGGGCTCACACTCTGAATTTTGTAGTGGCTGATGCAGCTAAAGCTTCCACAGATGCCATCAGCTTCTTTGGCAATGTACAAAAATTGTACAACCTTTTTGCAGCAGCTACACAGAGATGGACAATCCTAAAGAAGCACGTGAACATAACACTCAAGTCTTGGAGTGAAACCAGGTGGGAGAGCCGGCTTAAGAGCATTGAGGCTGTGCGATACCAAAGCCACATCATCAGAGAGGCCCTGTTGGAAGTCAAACAATGCCACAGATGCCATAGCCAGGACTAAAGCACAAGCACTTGCAGAGGAGGTAGGGTCTTATCGCTTTCAGATTTGCACAGTAGTATGGTATAACATTCTTCATGCAGTTAACCGTGTGAGCAAACTTCTGCAGTCTCCTACAATGCAGTTTGATGTAGCAGTCAACCTCCTCACAAAAACAAAAGACTCACTCACCAGCTACAGAAACATAGGTTTTGTTGCAGCACAAGTCGTAGCTAGGGACATATGTGAGGAAATGAATGTGGAGGCTGTGCTGAAGGAGAAGAGGCTCAGATCCACAAAAAAAGCACTTTGCTTACGAAGCTCCTGACGAACCATTTACAGAAGCCTTAAAGAGGCTGGAAGTCAAATTTTTCAATGTGGTGGTGGATTGTGCCATCGGGTCAATAAATGAGATATTCAAAACATTAGATGATGTGAGGGACATATTTGGGGTTCTCCTAAACTTCACCACAATGAACAAGGAAGACTTGTCCTGCAAGTGTGAAAAGCTCTCCAAGATACTGAGCTCTGGAGCTGACTCTGACATTGACGGAAGAGAACTGGCCCTTGAAATTAAGAACTTGCCGACTTTACCTTCACACAACATGACTGCATTGGAGCTTCTCTTCTTCATTCATCAGAAGCAACTGGAGGAACTATACCCCAATCTCTGGGTTGCACTAAGAATTGCCCTGCACTCTACCTGTGACAGTAGCGTCAGCCGAGAGGAGCTTCTCTAAGATGAAGCTAATCAAGAACTACCTCAGATCATCAATGGGGCAGGATCGCCTCAGTGGCCTTGGCATCATAAGCATCAACCAGGACGTTGGCAGGGAGATTTCATATGATGATGTTATTGATGATTTCGCCCAGAAAAAAATCTAGGAGGCAAAAATTTTGAAGATACAAACTATTCTGTATAACTGTTAGCTATTACACGATTGTATGATAGAGTTAGTAATTGTTTGGTAGTTGATAATTGCATTATTTTTTTATACATAGTTCTGTCATTTATTCTAAATAATGTATAAGCTAATTTTCAGGAATTTCATGAAGAGTATTTTTTCTGTTTGTCTTCTGAAAGTACATATTTGTTGTTTGGACATAAATGTTTCATTAAAATTGTTTCATAATTGTTTTTTTATTAACACAGCCATTTTTGTATGTGTGTCCTGAGGTGATGTAGTAAGGCGTGAGTTGGTGGATGATGGAGCGGTGGGGCCTCAAATGAGTATACTGCTTAGGGCCCCCTAATGGCTAGAAACGGCCCTGTCTATACTCTCTGGCTACGGCTTACATGCCAATCTCAAACTAAATATACATGCGCTGTTTACCTTCCCCTAATTCTACTGACTATCCAAAATTCTTTGACTACCTCACTTCCAAAGTGAAATACATTCTTTCCCGCAATCCCTTTGGTGAAATCTCCATTTTAGGAGATTTCAATGTTCACCACCACCTTTGGCTTTCCTCCCATTTCACTGACATCCCGGGTGAACTAGCTGACAACTTCTCTATCCTAAATGACCTGGAGCAGATTGTACAACACCCTACTCGTATCCCCGACAGCCTTGGAGATAGGCCCAATATTCTAGATCAGAGGTCGGGGAACAGGGGTAAATTACCCCAAATGGGGTAATTTAAAATTTTTGGGGGTAATGCGTGCGGTATGAGAGCCTCAGTCGTGTGTATGGTATCATGAAACGAAGAGGTGCTTTAGTGCTTGACACTTTGTGCTGATTTTTTTCGTATATTTTTATTTTATTTTGTTACATAAATGTGGCGTTATTCTAAATTTTAGAATATTACGAATTTACGTCCTGATTTTGATGATGATGTATCAAAAATGAAACAGCATCATTTTTCCAAAACCTGAAGTGGAGATGTTTTGAATGAAATTCTTCAGTTCTTCAATCCTTTTTACTAATTTTGTTTGTGTGCTATTCTTGTGCCAGCATGTGTGGCTTTTTTTTATTTCTCCATAATAATGGATCCAATAAACTTTTTTGAATTGAATTTTTTGTATACCATATGCAACAATTTTAAGAGCAATTGGCTTGTTTTTGTTTACTTTGAAGTCTGGGGGTAATTTCATTTTACTCAAATAGATTTTTGGGTAATACCCAAAAAAGTTCCCCGACCCATGTTCTAGATTTATTTCTTACCTCTTACCCTTCTTACTCTGTGAAACTTTTTTCTTCGTTGGGCTGCTCCGATCACAATCTTGTATCTGTTTCCTGTCCTATCGCTCCAATTTCTCGGGCATGGAGGCGTACATTCTATATTCTATTCCTACTACTAATACTACCAAGGCAAAAAAAAAAAAAAAAAAGCCTTGGTTTAACTTTATTTTTCTAATGTTATCCGCAACAGAGGAGAGGCTTTCAGAAAATACCTTCGCTATCCAACTCCTAACTCTCACTCAGCTTATATTTCTGCCCGGAATCGTGCAAAATCTGTTCTTCGACTCCAAAAATTCTTCATCCGAAAAAAATGTGAAAATCTAACCAATTCTAATTCTTCTCGCTCTTTCTGGCATCTAGCTAAGAACCTCTTCAACAACTTTCCTTCCTCTTTTCCATTCCGACGATTCAGTTGCCGTCTCTTCTAACAAAGCTGACCGCTTCGCTCAAACTTTCGCTTACAATTCAACCCTGGACGATTCTGGTGCTGTTCCTCCATCATCATCATCATCATCATCATCATCATAGGATCCAAGACGATGTAAATAGGATTATGGAGTGGACGGATAAGTGGCAGATGCAATTTAACGTAGATAAATGTAAAGTTTTGCATATAGGTTCTCGCAACAATAATTACGCGTACACGATGGATGATAGGGAGTTAGCGAGCGTTGACGAGGAAGTAGATTTAGGCGTACGCGTAACTAAAGATTTAAAGGTTAGGAACCAGTGCCTGGAGTCTTGCGCAAAAGCGAATAGGATGTTAGGCTTCATAGCGCGTAATTTCGAATTTAAGTCGAAGGATATCATATTGCCCCTTTACAAGTCCCTAGTCAGGCCTCATTTAGAATATGCAGTTCAGTTTTGGTGCCCGTACTTGCGTGAGGATATTGATAGGTTAGAAAGGGTTCAGCGTCGTGCCACGAAACTTATTCCGTCATTGCGCAACAAGCCTTATGAAGATAGGATTAAAGTGTTAGACTTGTATTCACTCGAAACTAGGAGATTAAGGGTGGAGCTTATTGAAGTTTTTAAAATCGTTAATAACATCGATAACGTGAATTTTGACAAATTGTTCACTTTCGATAATAGTAATACTCGCAATAACGGATTCAAGTTGCGTGGCAGACGTTTCATTACTAATATCGCTAAAAACTTCTTTACGTTTAAAGTAATTGATAAATGGAATAATCTTCCCGCGTCAGTCGTTCATTCTACCAGCGTTAATAAGCACACCGGACAAAAAATTAGTCACCCCTAATAGCACCGATAGTAGGAAGTTCAAGGTCACACAGAGGGCGCTGATGTAGCATTGGTAAGTGACAAGTAGCGGTGACGTAGCACACAGGATCAGATCTGTTTCGTGAGGTGGTGAAGAACAGTGTGTGTTGGATATAGTCTGCAAAATGGGTCGTGAGGCAGACGTTACTCAGTGGCAAAAAGGAGCCATCGTGTTAGGCAGAGCCCACGGACACAAAATGTCTGAAGTAGCCCAATTTGTTGGTGTGTCAACGCGTACTGTCCAGCGAGTTTACAAAGGGTGGTGTAGTTCGCAATCAACTGACAATCGACGGCGTAACTGTGGCCGGAAAACAATTCTCGACAATAGGGGCCGCCGCCATGTTTCTCGTCTAGTAACTGCAAATCGTTTTCAAACCAGAGAACAATTGCTCCAAGAAACCAATGAGGTTCTCCAGCGACCAATTTCCGAACGGACATTGCGACGAGAACTGCATGCGATGGACATCTGGAGCAGGGTACCACGGAAGAGGCCGCTGTTAACAGCAAGTCACAAATTGGCACGTTATAAATGGGCTCAGAGGCACAAAAACTGGACTGCGGCAGATTGGAAACGTGTAATTTGGTCCGATGAGTCCCGTTTTTGTTTGTTCTCCAATGATGGGAGGCGACGAGTACATCGCAGGTCCAATGAAGCCTTTAATCCTGAATGCGTCGAAGGTGTTGTTCAGGCTGGACAGACATTTTAAAGGTATTAACGTTGTTTAATTTAAATAACAACAAAGTTAGTAACAGAAGCTCTGGTGGTGGTGCTCGGGATGAGTCTGTTGACGATGAATGCCAGCTTGTGACATGCCAGCGTGTGATGCCAGCAAAAAAAAAAAAAAAAAAAAAAAATTAGACTAACACAATGTACAGTAGATGTAGCTCATAGCGTAAACTAACCCACTTTTTGTTTAACTTTACCTATTTTTTTTTTTTTCCTTATCCTCCTTACTTTGCATGTCTCTAACTCTTTTCTTGCATGTTTGTAGTTTGCATGGTATGACAGTGAATTAAGACTGTGTTTGCATGGTTTGTAAGCGTTCTTATTTTACTTCTTTTCATCTTTCACCCCTCTCCTATTCTCTCCGACTATTTTTCTGACTTGTCGGCAGTGGCCGGCGGATGATGATGGTGAGACACTTTTCCTCTTTTTCTGAATGAATGTTAACCCACGAGTGATAGGTGTTGCTCCTTACTTAACCCTTATTCTCTTCTCTTCTCTTAACCCCCTACTCTTTCCTTTCTCTCGGGCTAGCCTTAGAGTGGATCTTAGGGTCTTTGTTAGCCTTAGCTTCTGTAGATCTGTAGATCATCATCTCCCTCTGACTTTATTATGTCTGAAATTAGAATCTCTTCTAAAGTTCTTTCTGCCCTCTCTGGGCTCAACTCCAGGAAGGCGTACGGTCCTGATGGTGTTCCTCCTGTTGTTCTTAACTGCGCTTCTGTGATGACACCCTGCCTCTGCAAACTCTTTCGTCTTTGTCTTTCATAAGGTACTTTTCCTTCCCGCTGGAAGTTCGCTTTCATTCAGCCTGTCCTAAATCAGGGTGATCGCTCTCAATCCTCCAACTATCGTCCAATTGCTTTGATTTCTTGCCTTTCTTTTTGAATCTATCCTTAATAGGAAGATTCTTAAATACTTCTCCTCTCAATCTTCTTTCAGATCGTCAATATGGGTTCCGCAAGGGACGCTCTACTGGCGATCTTCTTGCATATCTCTCCGACTCTTGGTCATCCTCCTTTCGGGATTTCGGTGAAACTTTTGCAATTGCGCTAGACATATCAAAAGCTTTTCATAGAGTCTGGCACAAATCTTTAATTTCGAAACTGCCCTGCTTCAGTTTCTATCCTTTCTGGCCGATCTATAGCTGCGGTTGTAGATGGCCCTGTCACCCACTGTTTTATTCACTCCTATGCTGATTATTCCACTCTTCACCCGCTTCCCAAAGCGTCCCTCACAGCAGTCAATTCATGATTTGCGTAGGACGGCTATGGGACACCTGATCTCTGATCTTTCTGCTATATCTGATTGGGGCAGAGAAAAGCTTGTGGCTTTCACTGCCTCAAAAACTCAGTTCCTCCATCTGTCTACTCGTCACAATCTTCCACATGACTATCCCCTTACCTTCAACAATACACAACTCATTCCTTCCTCTTCTCTTAACATTCTTGGCGTTCCCTTTTCTCGTGATCTTTCCTGGAAATATCACGTATACTCTCTTTCTAAAACAGCTTCTAAGAGGTTAGGTGTGCTGTACCGCCTCCGCAGTTTCTTCACCCCCATTCAGCTGCTGTCTCTGTACAGGGGTCTTGTTCGCCCCTGTATGGAGTATGCTTCTCGTGTGTAGGGTGGCTCAACCCACACAGCAGTATTTGACCGGGTGGAATCAAAGGCTTTTCGTTTCATCAATTCCCCGCCTCTTACTGATTGTGCTTAACCTCTCTCTCTTCGCTACAATGTTGCCTCACTCTCTCTTTACTATCGATATTATAACGGACACTGTCCTTTTGAATTATCTAACTGCATGCCTCCTTCTTTAAGGAGAGTACGCAGCACCAGATTTTCCACACTTTCTCATTCCTTTCTCGTTCAACTATCTAACGCAAGGGTTTATTCGTATTTTCAATCTTTCATCTCCGCAACCGGTCAACTCTGGAACAATCTTCCTCAATCCATCTTTCCTCCTGTCTATGACCTCCTATCTTTCAAACGCGGAGTGTCTAGGCATCTCGAAAACCCCGGATCTTTATTTTGGCTCTCCTCTTCTTCTTCTAGGGGGGGGGGGGTCGCTTTTGCGGGAATTTTCCCTTGGCCCCTCCTAACTACCTAAAAAAAAAAAATCATATGACTAAGTATTGTGAAGGAGGTTAAACAACCCGACCGAACGAATAATGCAGTAGTATTTAGTGCAGTCTCAGACTTTCATACAAAATAACTTTGATAATCGCCTTCGCTTTTTCAGACAAAAGACTTTTATCAATGCGTCTCAAAACTGAAACTGGGCGAGTCTCCAAATTTCCAGAAAAGTGAAAATATTTACAAGTGCCGTAATGTGATGTACGCGCGACTTTGTTTACAAACAATATGTAATACGCGGTTATGACTTAAAATAGTGAAAAAAGTGTTCACAGAATTATGGTCCCCGACTGTACACAATTCGGAAATAGCTAATCATACCAACTAGACGTCTCGAAGGGTATCAAGATGGGTTCATCAACCAAAGACACATTATAAATGCAGTAACCTTTGGTAACCTTTGGTTAGCTTCCGCCCGAATTGTTCATTCTGACCGACGAAGGTCAAGCTTTTCACTCCACCTTAGACCTACAGTTTAAAGTGGAATCCGAACCACGCCCCACCAGCAGCCCAGCGTCTTAACCACTAGGCCACCCAAGGTACCCATTTATCTACCAACCCGGGGCCGATGGATTCGTAGTCAGTGACGCTAACCACTACACCACCAAGTACAGTAATAAAGTTTTCATAATACATGATAAATAACACTGCCCTGCGCTGTACGAGTTGTTTAGAAAATTACAGTATTTTAGTAAAACCCATGGTATGCGAATTAAGATACAATGCATAATTTGTATCTGGCACGTCAGGATTGATAGGAATGTGGACGTAGGTTATTCTACCCAAACGCTTCTATTTCTTGAGAACTGTACCTCTCATATATGACTAAAAGGGCATCTATGTTTCAAATTATGGTTGGTTTGCTACGAGTTTCATATGCGTAAGCATCTGATTTTATTTCAAAATTAAACTAATGTACATTTTCTTTGTTTTAGATTTGCATTAAATATGCCGAGAGTTTGTAATAATACACCTAATTCGTTCTGTTATATATGCGGATGATTTACTACTTCTAAACAAAGGTAAGAAAATCACCGTACAAGTACGAAAGCATTACCATGCCTACTTTGGCTGTAAGGTCGGCGACTAGGACAAGGTTTGGGCTCCACATTATGTTTGTAAGTCATGTGTGGAATGTTTGCGTCAGTGGGCTTGTGGGAAGAAGGAAATGCCTTTCGGCATCCCCATGATTTGGAGAGAACCGAGAAATCACTACGACGATTGCTACTTCTGCATGACAAACGTGGCTGGATATAATAATGAAAATAAGAGGCATGTCACATATACGAGTATAATATCAGCTATCCTTCGTGTGCCACATTCAAGTGAAATTCCTGTGCCGAAGCACATCATCTCAATAACAGCAGAGTCATATTCAAATGAACATGACGAAGAATATACTGTGACCGAAACTCAGTCACCAAAATTGATAAGTCAGAGTGATCTCAATGACCTAGTAAGAGATTTAGCATTACCCAAAAATTCGGCAGAACTTCTGGGATCAAGGCTCAAAGAATGGAATCTAACTCGCTCCTTCGACAACATCCTACTGGTACAGACATCATGAAAGAGAGTTCACTAATTTTTTCTCGACTGAAGGATCACTGGTATACTGCAATGATATAGTAGGTCTGGTAAAGGCGATGGACAAAGACTACAACCACGTGACTGGCGCCTATTTATTGATTCCTCAAAGCGAAGTTTGAAAGCTGTCTTACTGCATAATGGAAACTAAGTTGCCTCTGCCGATAGGGCATTCAGTTCATTTGAAAGAGACTCGTGAAAATCTTTCATTTCTTTTAAACAAGGTAAACTATGAAGAACGCAAATGGTTTGTTTGTGGTAATCTTAAGGTGACGGCCTTCTTTTAGGCCAACAGGCTGGCTTTACAAAATACCCATGCCTTTTATGTCTGTGGAATAGCAGAGACAGGGAGGAACACTATGTGAGGAAAGAATGGCCTCAGAGAAAACAGATTACTCCAGAACAGGCAAACATCATTGCTAATCCACTGGTAGATTGTAACAAGATACTGTTACCTCCACTCCATGTAAAACTTTGATTAATGAAAAATTTCGTCAAAGGTCTCAACAAAGAAGGATCTGGATACCAATTTTTACGTCAAAAATTCCCTCAAATTAGTCATGCTAAGCTGAAGGCAGGAGTGTTTGTTGGTCCTCAAATAAAGCAACTCTCAAGCGATCCAGCATTTGAAGATGCATTGACGTGTCATGAAAAAGATGCTTGGCTTTTAAGGCTGTTGTGAACAACTTCCTTGGTAACAGGAAATCTGATGACTACATAGTAGTTAAAGACATGATACGAAAATATCGTTTGCTGGGATGTAACATGTGTGTGTTAAGATACACTTCCTAGACTCTCATCTTGATTTTTTTCCTGAAAACTTAGGCGCGGTAAACGAGAAACAGGGGAGAAAGATTCCACCAGGATATTTCAGAAATGGAATGGAGGCATCAGGGAAGATGGGATGTTCGAATGATGGCAGACTATTGCTGGAGTCTGAAGAGTGAAGAAATCAGAACACAAGAAAAAATCGACGAAAAGGAAGTTTCTTTAGCTACTGATTGCTCTAATAAATTCAATGCGTTACTGTTGATGAATACTTGGCTCAGTCTTTCACAATTTTTATATATAAATATACTGTATCTTACTTAAATCCGTATCTACATGTATTATATATATTAGTATATATGTTGGGGTAAATGTGATAAATTGGTAATTATGCATAATTGAAAATATCATGACAACCTAACCAATTGTCAAGGGCGTACAGTTGACCTAACCGGGTATTCAATTGACCTAACCTGGCATTCAATTCAATTGACCTAACAGGGCATTCAAGGTTAGGTCAATTGAATGCCCGGTTAGGTCAACTGTACGCCCTTGACAATTGGTTAGGTTAAGTCATGATATTTTCAATTATGCATAATTACCAATTTATCACATTTACCCCCAACATATATACGTAGTAATAATGTGTGTGTGTGTGTGTGTGTGGTGTGTGTGTGTGTGTGTGTGTGTGTGTTTCTGGGCATGTATTACTACTATAAAATGTTTGAATTGAATAACACATGCCAAATGATTCGTCTGTTCTCTTATTAATTAGTAACATTTTCTTATCTATACGTTACGTGTGATTGTGGAATATCTAGATGCGATAGGAAAAAACTAAATACGGGGCTCCAATGAACCTTCGCCCCCCCCCCCCGCCCATGGCCTAAACCATTAGAGGTACAGTAAAACTAAACATACCTTACAAAAGAGAATTTAATCCTGCATTTAACGAGAAACAATTAAAACTTGGTGTTCCCGCCATTGGCTTCCAAGACAGCCTGAATTCGCTTTGGGTAGCTTGCTAAAAGTGACGTGAATAGATCTTGATCGTTACGCAAATTTGCTAAAACAGTTTCAATGTGTTGCGTCATTGTATCCTTCGAAAATCGATTTGCTGCAGGTTCTTGTAACAAGAGACATTCAACCTTGTCCTTTATAACTGATCCAATGTGTTCACAGACGTTCAGGTCAGGAGAATTTCCTGGCCATTCTTCATTTCCAAAGAAATCGATCTCATGGTTTCGCAACAACTGTTGAGTGGCTAATGCCTTAAAGCAGGGGGCCTTATCGTGCAGAAGTGTGACCTGATCGACATCCATAACATTGTTTGGGTTTCTTAGAAAAGGAATGACATGCTGGGATAGAATAATATCACGAAAATACTGTCCATCCCAACTCTGACCATTTGGCTTCAGCATCCACATGAGCTTCTTTGCAGTGAACAAAACAAGCACACCAACACAGTCTGGACTTTTTAATAATTCGCGATAATGTTCATTGTCAACAATTTCATCTGGTGTTGTGGCCCATACTCCATCATTTTGGTAGTTAGGCCGACGTGTTACGTACACAAAAAAATTCATCGGAGACCGCTAAATGCATGAAATCATCCACATCCCAATCTTCAAGATAATGGGCAAACCACATTCTGTCATCGATGTTAAGTTGAGTTGAGTTTTTCTTGGCTTTGGAAGTTCATGCCAAGGCTTTAAACCTTGCCTATGACGGTACAGTCGAATGATCTCACCACTAACGATCTTTCCTCTCAACACTTCGATCTCTCTAGAAAGTTTAGCACAGCTGTTTTTCCGCTTACGCGTACCGCTTTCAATTATGTCCTTTGTTTCCTGAGAGTGTGGCAAATTTGGGCGCCCAGATTTGGTTGTATCCATTTCACATTCATCCAAAGTTTTATTCCAATTTCTTTTGACGAAGTCCTCACTTCTTCGCAACTTTTTGGCAACCCATGAACGTGTTATAAAGGTGGCTCCAGCATCACGAGCTTCCCGAAATGTTATTGCTCGTACGCGATCTATCACACGTTGCCTCTCCGAATCACCAATTAATTGAGAAGCCATTATATTACACTAGGGAACAACATTTTTGTTTCTTGGAAACTATTTGGCGTTTCTTATAGAACTTTTGATGCTGATTCCAAATATGGTTTCAGAATGTTTCTATCACCCATAGTTTTCGAGAAAATAATATTTCCATTTACTCAGAGTTTTCCCAAAATATTAGTTAAAATTAAGTGTACTAATTTAATTTTACTTTCTTTTTTTTCCAGGTTAACTATATTTAATAGTATTTTTTGCATTAAAAAATATAGCTATTTAAACAGATTTTTAATAAAAAGAAATTTTTTTTTCAAGTTTTGCTCAAATTTTAAAATTTTTCATAGTAGAAAAAATTGGTTTTTCATTCCAAAAAGTTTTCCGTGATTTCAATAATTTTCCGCCAGCATGAATCGAAACTCTATTAATCCCAGAGATACATTTTGCTACGTAAGTGGAGAACTGACCATAATGGCACAGAGGAAGACAATGACCCCACTCTCGTGAAGAAGGCTCACGAACTTTATTTTGGATGTAAGGTAGGCGACCAAGACAAATCCTGGGCACCTCATATCTCATGCATTTCCTGTGCCGTCACTCTTAGGGGTTGGATTAAAGGTACCCGCAAATCTATGCCATTTGCCATACCAATGATTTGGAGAGAGCCCAAGGATCACCTAACGGATTGCTATTTTTGTATGACTAACGTTTCAGGATTCTCTGCCAAAAATAAACATAAAATTCAATACCCAAATCTTGCATTTGCCATGAGACCAGTACTATGTGACGATGATAACCCAATTCCAACTCCCCGAAAGTCATGGACACTGGATGAAGAGTCTGAAGTTGAACCAATGGAAATTGATGACACTAAAGATACAGACTTTCAGCAACCTGAATCAAATAAATCACGTATGATAACGCAGGTTATGCTGAATAATCTCGTGAGAGATTTGGACCTTCCGAAAAAGAAAGCGGAATTATTGGGCTCCAGGTTACGTGAATGGAATTTGCTGGCAAAAGATACAAGCATATCGGCGTTCCGCACTCGCCAAAAAGATCTGATGCAGTATTTCTCCTCGTCAGGTGGTTTATGCTACTGTAATAATGTAAATGGACTGCTGTTAGCTCTCGGTCATGAGCACAAATCTGAAGATTGGCGTTTATTTATTGACTCTTCGAAGCTAAGCCTCAAGGTTGTACTACTTCACAATGGAAATAAATACCCTTCCATTCCTGTAGGGCACGCTGTCCACATGAAGGAATCTTACGAAAATATGAAACTCATCCTTCAGCAGATTAATTATGACCAGTTTCGTTGGTATATATGTGGGGATTTAAAAGTCGTGGCGCTCCTGTGAATGCAGCTCGGTTATACGAAGTTCTGCTGCTTCCTTTGTGAATGGGACAGCAGAGCCAGAGATTCGCATTATTTTGTAAAGGATTGGCCACTTCGTCAAAAATGTATCCCAGGACTGAAGAATGTGTCTCATGAACCCTTAGTTGACCCCAAGAAAATATACTTACCGCCACTTCACATCAAACTTGGCATCATGAAAAATTTTGTCAAAGCAATGAACAAGGAAGATGAGGCATTCAAATATTTGAAGAAAAAGTTTTCACGACTTAGCGATGCAAAGATAAAAGAAGGGATCTTTGTTGGTCCCCAAATCAGAGAGCTCATGAAAGATCAAAAGTTTGATGATGCCTTGAGAGGAAAAGAAAAAGTGGCATGGGAGGCCATGAAGAACGTTGTCACAAATTTTCTAGGGAACATCAAAGCCTCTAACTATGAAAAAATAGTGCAGGACATGATTGAAGCATATAGGTTATTGGGATGTAATATGTCACTAAAAATCCATTTCTTGCACTCCCATTTAGATTTCTTCCCTGAAAACCTCGGCAACGTAAGCGATGAGCATGGAGAAAGGTTCCACCAAGATATAGCTACTATGGAGAAACGCTACCAAGGGAGGTGGGATCCGGCAATGTTAGCTGATTACTGCTGGACATTGATGCGAGAAGCTCCTAATGAAAACTACAAGAGAAAATCAGTGACAAAGAAGTTTTAAGAAGAATATTTTAAATGCCAATCTGCCACTAATATAATTTTTATGAAGTATTTTTACTAACTTCTATACACTTTTTGAATAAATATTAAAATACAAATTTCTCAGTAACCTTGGGTGATAGAGAAATTCTACGGCTATATTCGGAATCAGCGGAAAACATCCTATAAGACCGACCTGTTCACGTCCAAGAAACAAAAAAAAAAAGTTAAAATTTGTTCCCCAGTGTTATCACTTTATCAGCTAGACTCTGCTAGAGTAATTTTAATACCTGCAATAAATAAAGAATTTTATATATTTTTATAATCACTAAAAACTATTTCGATATAAGTAAACATGTAAGCTGCAAATGGGGGGGGGGGCTAAGGTTTTTTGGAACCCCTTATACAACTGAAAAGAGTATACGTTTAATTGCCTAGAATCACTCATTTTCATTGAAACTCTCAAAAAATTTGAATTCGCAGAGCGGTGTAATTGATCCCGAAAACTTACGCTTGAGAATGAGAAGTATTCAGTCTATAAAACGACGTACTTACGAATGCATAAAAAGGAATCTTTAATTGCTCGACTAGAGAAAAAAACCACCCTACAATCGCTCGCGAAAGCCTGGCAAATATGCGATATTAAATATCAATAATCCACTTAGCAAAGGGCGCCCGATAGCTCAGTGGTTGCTTGGCGGATCTTAGCTCCCGCTTGCTGGTTCCTGGGTTGGGTTAATTTGGCCGGGCTAAAGGTGACCTTCGGGACACACTCACCCCACCATCGTGGGGAAATGATCTTCCTTGTTGTTACCTTTTACCAATTGTATGTTCTGTTAAAATAATTGCAATATTGCAATATTTTTACCAGTAAAGACTGAAAAAAATAATTAAAATGGTACCTTTACATTTATTATTTCATTACTCGTATTTTTAAGACTTCTTTTTTTTTTTAGTTTTTATTATTACTGCCGTAACTACATTATGGAAGTTACTTTATTTTATTCTGCCAATAATTTTGGCATTTCATGTTGAAGTATTTTTCTTAAAAGTTTTCGACGACGACCTTCCTTCGGTCAGTGAACAAAAACGAATAAACCGTAAGTTCCTTTCAGTATTAAGTCTCTCATAAAAATTTGTATTTAAACGTTCAAAATACAACACAGTATGTCCTAGTCTGTAAGTTTCCTTAAGTTTAATCTAACTACAGAGTTGTAAATTTTGGCCTGTAAAGCGTGCACGCTCGCTAAAGGCAGTTTACAACTGTATACCGCAATGAGTATTTAATAATGAAATTATATTCATCTATGTAAATTCTATATATATATATATATATATTATTTGTAAATAAAAAATGTTTTTGTTCATAGAATTACGAGCACTGGTTAATACGAGATGATGTACAACATAAATCAGTGTGTGTGTAATTACAAACAAAAACAGATGTTACTAAGAAATAAAGTATTTACCGTTATAACTCACACTGGACTCGAGTGCTTCACTTTCTGTTTCTAACCAAAGAGAAATGCAAGTCATAGCAAAGTACAGCTACATAGGGGGGCCTACATAATGTGAAAACTCAAGTTCATGTAACGCTTGTTTTCAAATGTGATGGCGTATTTTACTTTTGGAGTTGTAATAATTTTATTACTAATATAAAAAATTAAAATGTTATTTCACTATTACAGTATTACGAATGAATCATTGTATTTAACGAGATACTAATTAATTATTCATTGGTTGTTTGTTAAAAGAAAATTTTAAGAAGTGTCGCGAGAGATATAAGTAGGGGTCGTTATTAAAATCTTGACTCATACCTGGTGCTGATTTGAGAGCATTCGTTATCATTTCCCTACACTTTAATCTAAGGGAATCTGCAGTGGCGGGAACGGAAGGGTAAGAGGCGTTTTTGATGGAAATTTTGCTACTCCCTTCCCCGTTCTTGTTCCCATTCTTCCCATCCTTCCTCTCCTCCTTTTCCTTCTTTTTATCGTCTTTTCCATCCTTGTCGTCTTCGTCTTTCTTCTCTACAAAAATAAAAAATACAATTGCCAACAAATCGTATCTCACATTTAGAAATACTCTACAGGTTGTTGTTGTTGTTGTTTAACCTCCTTCGCAACATCTAAGGTCATACGATAGAGGGGACCTACAGCTTTACGTAGGATCTGGACGCGGAGGACGGTTTCCCATCCAACGACTCTCCAGACCCAATGTCGCTACACTTCGTCGATTGATGGGAAACAGTGTTACGCATTGGCTAAGACGTAACTCTACGGGATTAAGGTTTGGTTGGGAATAAGAAATACAGGCTTAAACTTTGATTAACAAATAAATACGGTTTAAACCCGTAATAGTCGTTAAGCAATACAAATTTAACTTTATTGCGATACACATTAATCGATGTTGGTTTACAGCTGGTTGAATATGGCGTGTAAAATATAGAGTAAGGTTTATTATTTAAAAAATTGGGATTTGCATATAAATTCCAGGCTTGAATTTGGTTTTGAATGGAAAAGGACTTTTTCAGTCCATCTCGGCTATTTTCGAATAATAAAAGTCCGAATAAACAAAATTTTTGCAAAGTCGTATAACATTACTAGGACATTTTCGAACCATTCAAAAATATTGTTGGTACCATCAATACCTACAGTACGGGAATAAAAGGTATATAAAGAAATGTATGATCCCGTGCGTAAATCAATAACGATAAAGATGAAGCAACCAATTTAATTACAAAGAACAAAGGAAGCAAAATATAATTGTTATTCAGATAACGTCCTTTGTTCATTAATCAAATAATAAACAAATAATTTACGATCTAACCTTTAAATGTTACTCAATACTAGGTAACAATAAATTTCATAAGAATACACCTTATCAAATCATTCGTCAGTAAAAGTACTCAGGTTTTTTTTAAAGTTTCGGGGTGGACCCGAACCCCCAAAATCCTGTCTCCCAACCTATCCCTGAGAGAAATGAAAGGAATTTTAATACGAAAAAAAATAAAAAAGTTAGGTGTTGACTAAAAGCAAGTTTTTGCTTGCTTGCTTGCTTGCTTGCTATTTATAGCTGCAGTTTTTTGTCTTCAACTTTTACTTTTAACGATTGTCTTCCAACCTGCAATGAATATATTATGGACTGTCAAAAATTCGGGAAACAAAAGGGACAGTCTACTCTCACTGTAAATTTTGATCTGAAACCGAGAGAAAGGTTGTAATCATTTATCGAGGACGGCGGCGATTTGCGAATAACGGTGCCTCTCCTCGGGAGACATTCTTCAACAGCAGATTAAACCTTGTTGGCGAAAAGTTTAAAACGTCTCGTTTGAAACTTTCGAAGGAATTTTATACATACACATTCCCCCAAAAGAGAAATTCGCCATAAACATTATTTAAAAAAAAAATTGTTTTCCCAACAGAAAAACTACAATGTTACGCAAACGGGTACATTACGAAGCACATTTATATTTTTACAACTAACCTTAGAAAACAATCATGCAATAAGAAAGATGTTTCATTACTCATTAAGAAACGTCTCTAGTTTCAGGCGATGTTAATTTTTTATAAAATAATACTTTCAAGTAACATTAAGCATATCATTTGAATGAAGTTTAAGAGTACCAAATAAGGACCGAACAGTGGTTTTGGTGGTTTTGGTGGTTTTGGTGGTTTAAAAATTCTGTTTTCGCCGTTTCCTAGCTACTCATTTTTTATCTAAGTCCGTGAAAAGATGTTTTTCCTTATTAAATTTCCTGTCGATTGATATCCATTACGAATTTCTACGTGAATTCCTTCCAGTTGTCGAAGCTTCTGAAACCTGGAACTACAATAAGCTAAGGACTTTTCAAAGTCAATTCATCTCTGGAAAGGCGTCACACGCTGTGCCGAAAGGAACAGATATCGTCCACGCAAGAACATCACGCACATGCGAACCCCCCCCCCCCCCAGCTTAATTATACAGTTCTATTTTAGGAAATTCAATAAAATCTTTTTATGTTAATGATAAACTAGTTACCAATGTCATATTACGTAAAAAAACATGTTAAGAAAAATATACAGACAACTCGCGAATCGTCGCACTAATGGGGGCGGTCGAGGTGTACGACGAAGCGAAAAGTGTGATGATGTGGAGGTACATTATAATATAAAATACTGTACAGTATACTTACTTCAAGACTTGACATGTACATTAATTAATGTATACATCAGGGGTCGGCAACAATAGGCACGCGAGGTGGTTGTCCGAGACATGCCAAGTGATTCCCCAAAAATTTTAATTAAAAAAAAAATTGAAAAAATAAAATTATATTAAATTATTATATTGAATATTATTATATATTATATGTATTATTATATATTGAAATTAAAAAATTATAAAAGGAGAGTATAAAATTGTGTGTGTATTTTTGGTTAAAATACAAATCAAAAGCGCTTTGATTTGTTTGTTGGGATTGAAATAGAGCAGACCGTATAGCTGGCACGTAGGGCCCTGATACACATAATTGTAGACGAGATTGTATATGTAATGCGAGCTTAGTAAAACATGGTTTGGCTCATTTTACGAATGAAAGGGGACTTCCTTATAAAATTACGTTACTCTCTAAACACATGGTGTCTTCCGGCTGGATTTAATCACAGAATGCCACGATTTTTTTGAATAAAATTAGCTTTGGAGAGAAGTCCTAACCTATCATTTAAGCGCGGGTTTGACAAGCTCTATAATCGGAAGTAAATTGCGTACAAATTCGTAATGGATATAAATCAACAAGAAATTTAATAAGGAAAAACTTTCTTCCTGGACTTGAAAATAAAAAATGAGTAGTTTAGCTAGGAAACATCGAAAATAAATTATTAAAATGCCAAAACCACCCTATTCTAAGGGGCTCAATGGTACATTTAAAAATGATTTAAATATTATGAACAGTAACATAAAATAAGACCTTTTTAAGTAAATACTAGCTACTACTACTACTACTACTAAAAACTACAAAACGAAAAAATTTATTCCTTCAGGAAATGAAGTGGAACAATTCGATGGCACTGAAAGAACTTTATTTAATATACAGCAAGTAACTTTTAATTTTTGGGAAAAAAAAAAAAATTGTTCATTAAACATTATGCTCATGAAACGTGGAAATGAAAATACATTAATATTTTTATCTCTAAACCTGGCCAGTTGCGATGCTAGAAAAAGAAGTCGCAAACTGAGGTAAAATTGGAAATTACGATGCTACAAAATTGCAATCTTTAATCCTAATAAGATTTTACGCAAACAACGACATCGCGAAGTGTAAAAGATAATTCACCTCGATCACTGGTCAGTTCATAAAAAACATTGTGGCCATAATCTCATTGAAAGTAAAGGGCAAATTGATAAACAAATAAACTAAAAATGTAACTAACAATTTATTGTCAGCAGCAACTCCTATTTAAAGAATCCAAAGGAAGAGTTCTAATCAACAGCGCTCCGTCAGTTGTGGTGAAAACATGTCCACATTCTGTACTGTACTGCCATTTACAGTTCAATGAAAATTAATATTTGATGATGAGAAATGTATAAGTGCAACAATTGGGCTTTCATAAGTTTGATTTATATTAGTTTTTCTCTCTCTCAAAAGATGTAAATGTAGTAGGAGACGCTGGTCTGGTTACAGAGCACTCGCTGGCTGTTGTCATTGTGTAAATGCTCCGAGTCAAAACCTCGGAATAAACCTACCTCGTAAATGTAGTAGGAGGCGTTGGTCGGGTCTGGTATCAGAGCACTGGAAGTTCTCAAATGATACCTTTTTAAACTTTAAAAAAATTTTTATTCATGTTTCCAACAGATGGGAATTCTCGGGAGTCAAAACCTCCGAACAGCTAATTAAATTATTTTGGGAAGTCACTCCTCTCTCCCCTTTTCTTTCTTTCTTTCTTTCTTTTGATCCTTTCTCTCTCTTTTTTTTTCATTATTAAAAGCGTGCTGCTTGAGGGAGGTCTAGTTAAGATAGAGTAGTAGTAGTAGTAGTAGTAGTAGTAGTAGTAATGTTCCCTTTGTAATAAATGTAGGAGGCGCTGGTCGGGTCTGGTTTCAGAGCACTGGGAGTTCTCGAGTGACACTCCATTGGCAGAGATGGGAAGTTTGATGGGATCTTCGGGCAACTAAAACCTCCGAACAGATGTTTTCAATTTTAGGGACGCTACTTGTGTTTATAGAGTTGGAATGTTAATACTTTTTAGGTAAATCGTGGAATATCTAACTTTGCTAGCTAGAGAAAATTTTATAGTTTTATATAGAAGTAGTGATGTTCCCTTTCGCAATAAATGTAGGTGGTGCTGGGCGGGTCTGGTTTCAAAACACTGGGAGTTCTCAGACGATGGGAAGTTTGATAAGATCTCTTGGGAGTCTAAACCTCCGAATAGTCATACTTATCTCCAGGGAAGCTCTTGGTTATAGTGGGACTTTAGTTTTAAATATTGAACATAACATTTCGCTATAAAAATAAATAAATTTCTCAAGAAAAATAAAAATTACGTATATTATGCATTACTAGCAGAAGCCCGTGGTAAAAATACTACGCTTAAACAATCAACAGGGGCAATTTTATTTTTTTTATATTATTTCCCGGAATGAGCACACAAACAAACATCATCCAACTTCAGCTTTATATACGAGTATATAAAAGATAAATTATAATTTTCTCGTAGGTTTAGATCAATTCTAAGCAACTTTTACCTAATAATTTTCTCTCGAGGAGCCGTTTCTGTGATTCAGGGTCGGACACACAGAGAGAGCATATAGATACACAGGGTGTCCATAAAGTCACGCATCAGGAACATAAGCAATGCCTTTATTTATGACTCCATCAGGCCAAATATGGTTAAGGAACATTCAAAGAAACCTGCTTTTTCGTTTACAAACATGTTTTGAGATTAGTGGGAATCATTTCGAACAAATAAATAAATGAACAAAATAAATGTATTTTTCTATGATACGTGACTTTATGGACACCCTGTAGATTAGTAACACTTCAAGCTTTTTGCCTGATTGAAAATTTTTTTAATTTTACCATAGGTTTCGATTAAATTTAAACAGCTTTTACTTAATTTTCTCTCTCCAAAAAGCCGTTTCCGTGTTTTAGGGAGGGACAGACAGACAGCATTAGCCTATTATTATTATATATATATATATATTCCCCATTATGCATGGGAAATTCTTAAATCGTAGGTCTGGCCGGTTGGAGATGGCCTTTAGACCAGCGTTCCTTTGTTTAAAAATTTCCTCCTACACTTACAGTAGTCCTCCCCCTACTTTAGAGAGACTACTCTGATTGTACTGTGACCCACAAAGCATGATTAACCATCGAGCAACTTATCTTTTGATCACATGCCTCAAACCAGGGATGGGGAGTCGGCCAAAAACAACCGACTCCCAACTCTTGAGTCGGTATTTTTAAAAACCGACTCCGACTCCCGACTCTTTCCTTATCATGCTTATCTACAACCTTATAAATATTGGGATGTTTGTTTCGTAGATGGGGTTTCAAGTTTGAGGCTCTAGTTGGAGCATTAGCATGTTTCCCAGTGTAAGCACTAATTTTTGCATTACACTCTTTACCATCCTTTTCTACTTGACAAATAAAAATAGTTTCATCCTCATTTAGCTTAAAATATTGAAAGACTGCTGATTTTCTACTAGGCCCACGACTCATTACTAATAGGGGCTAATTAAATTAATAATTAATATATTGCTAATTTTTATATGGTATCTAGTATCCTAAAATAGAAATATGAAATTCATTTGCTAAGATTTACCAGAACAATAAATCAAATGTGGAAATGTGAATCTAGAATTAGTTCAGGAAGATATTTATTTAGGGCAGAGTAGTATTCTGGTAAATTGTTGGCATATAGAAATTGAATCAAAGAGTCGGGAGTCGGTCGTTTTTACCGACTCCCGACTCCCCACCTCTGCCTCTGCCTCAAACACCTCTAATGGGAGAGTCTTGAATTAGCCGTAGCAACAACGGGTGACATCCCACTAAACACTTTCATTCTCCATAAGTACATGGGGACAGATACAGGGACCTTCCACTGATATTCCTCGCCGGAGAGAGATTTTATCTACTCCCGTGGTGGCACAACACCGCGAAGTATAAACGACTCAATGTATCACTTGCTGCATAAACACCTTTCATGGCGGGAGACCCAAGTTGAAACTCGGCGACATTCAAAGAGTTGGCAGACACATA
This sequence comes from Bathynomus jamesi, assembly GCA_023014485.1. Lineage (NCBI taxonomy): Eukaryota > Metazoa > Arthropoda > Malacostraca > Isopoda > Cirolanidae > Bathynomus > Bathynomus jamesi. Next base: position 25,145 of record JAJOZX010010957.1, read on the forward strand.
CACAGGACAGACATCCAATTACAGAAAATGCGAAAAATATTTCGTAGAAGCACACAATTTCATAAAAAAAAATTAATTGCATGGCACCAGGACTGGGAGCGGTTAAAATTTTCATTTAGCCGGTTAACCGGTTAAAATCGGTTAATTTATATACGGTATATATATATATATATATATATATATATATATATATATATATGTGGGATTGAACTCAGAATGGTCCCTGAGGATTTTTCATGATACACACAGATGACTGTGCATGGAACAAGGACTATAGTGGATTTAATTATTTAATTTTCCCAGAAGTGTTCCTTGTTCCATGCATGGTCTGTGTGTATCATATTACACTGTGTATATATACCAGGTTTCCGAGAATTATCTGTAAAATTTTGGCTGTTATTAAAAGTCAACCATGAAGTGTAGAAATTCCAGTGTTGTCCCATTTTACAGAGAAAGTCATTAAGTTTTTTCTGATAACAAGTTTTGACAAGTTTTTTCTTTTTTGTACGCGGTGACAGACATTGCTGATTTAAAAGCAAGAATCACAGCTGCTATTGAGCGAATTGATGTGGATATGCTGCAGCGTGCATGGCAACATTTGGATTATCGATTGGATGTTTTGCGAATCACTGATGGTGCACATATCGAATGTTTGTAACAAGTTAACAACGTTACTTTAATAAAAGAAACTTTTGAAAATACAGATTCTAAATAATCTTGTTTAAGAATTTTACGTGTGTTATCAAGAATTTTATTAAAAGATGAAATTGTACAGATAATGTTCGGACACACTGGAATTTCTAAAAAACTTGTCAAAACTTGGTATCAGAAAAAACTTAATGAGATTCTCTGTAAAATGGGACAACACTGGAATTTCTACACTTCATGGTTGACTTTTAATAACAGCCAAAACTTGTACAGATAATTCTCGGACACCGTGTGTGTGTGTGTATATATATATATATATATATATATATACATTCAACTGCAAAGAACACGCAGTATAAATAACGTAAAGAACGACGCTTGTATAGGAGATATTCCGCGCAAGACGAGAAAGAGAAAACAACAAATGAAAAAATGAAGTACCACCTGGGAATCGAACCCGGGATCTTCCGATTGCCGGTCAGACGCGATAACCACTACACCATGGACTCCACAATACAGGTGGTACTTCATTTTTGTGGAGTCCATGGTGTAGTGGTTATCGCGTCTGACCGGCAATCGGAAGATCCCGGGTTCGATTCCCAGGTGGTACTTCATTTTTTCATTTGTTGTTTTCTCTTTCTCGTCTTGCGCGGAATATCTCCTATACAAGCGTCGTTCTTTACGATATATATATATATATATATATATATATATATATATATATATATATATACAGTATTATATATATATATATATATATATATATATATATATATATATATATAAAATCAGTGGCGTGCGGTCCATGCAGTGCATACATATCAATAATCAATATACTTTTTGCATAATTATTTATAAACTCACACAATAAATGTACTTCTTATTAGAAGTATTTGGCATTTAAATGCAATTAAATCGATACTTACGGCCATGTCTGCGACCTGAAGATGCAAAAACAGGCATTGATATAAACTTAACTACTGCCCGTTCTCATGTAAAAATATGATGGCGCTTGCTGCTTCTTTCTCAAGAGACATGCGTCGACTCTCAATCAAATACAAGTCCAAAAGCCGAAAATAATCGTTCAGACGATGCTGATGTAGCTTGAACGGCCAAATATCACATTGCAAGGCGGCTCAATGTTGGGTAGTCATTCCGTCTTGACTTCCACCATTTTAATGGGCTCTCGTCAACTCGACAACCTTTTTTCTGAGAATATTTTAGCATCTCTCTGTCCACGATTTGTGCATTTTATATGAATTTATTGAAATAACTGATTTTAACCGAAATTAACCGGTTGGAAATTTTATCCCGGTTAACCGCTCCCAGCCCTGAATGGCACAGATTAGGTGAAGCAGAGTTGCATTTCTGCTGACAATATTTTTTTCTTTTGGTTGGCTGGATGCACGTGACGGATGAGGGCATGGTGTACAAAATCTGATTTCTGTTCTTAATTCTTGTTTCCATATGCTCGAGGTTTTGTGACTATACCAAGTGGTTGATGTACAATTGACAAAAGGATATTATTGGTTAGTTCAAAGAGCGGTGCTATCTAGTGTATGATCTCTATGCCTCTGTGTGTGGGTGGCGTAATTGTAGAGCTAGCTTATATATTCTCTTTCCTATACAATTTCCTTGCTTACTTTTCCAGGGTCAATGTACTTTTCAACCATTCTTCGTGCCCGTCTCTGGCGGGGAGGGTGGGGAGAGAACCTTATAATTTTCTATCCAGTTTTCTACTACTGATGGAATAGTTCAAAAATTAAGTTTCAGGTTTTTGAATCTCTCTCTCTCTCTCTCTCTCTCTCTCTCTCTCCTCTCTCTCTCTCTCCTCTCTCTCTCTCTCTCTCTCTCTCTCTCTCTCTCTCTCTCTCTCTCTCTCTCTCTCTCTCTCTCTCTCTCTCTCTCTCTCTCTCTCTCTCTCTCTCTCTCTCTCTCTCTCTCTCTCTCTCTCTCTCCTCTCTCTCTCTCTCTCTCTCTCTCTCTCCTCTCTCTCTTCTCTCTCTCTCTCTCTCTCTCTCTCTCTCTCTCTCTCTCTCTCTCTCTCTCTGTCACTAGTGGGGTTCCTCAGGGTTCCGTTTTGGGGCACTGTTGTTTACCATTTACATAAATGATATCGACGGTGGCATCGTCAGTCGGATCGCCAAATTCGCTGATGACCAAGCTTGGGGCCAATGTTGGGACGCCGAAGCGATCGAGGAACTGCGTGCGGACCTAGGTAGGATAGGAGAGTGGTTCGAAAAATGGCAAATGCCGTTTAACTTGGGTAAATGCAAAGTGATGCACATTGGCTACGCCAATCCCAAGTCGGACTACTCGATGTTGGGCAGTAATATCGAGGTGATGATTTAGAAAAGGACTTGGGTGTGCTAATTAGCAGCGACCTTAAGTTTACGAAACAGTGCGTAGAGGTGGAAAAGAAAGCCCAGAAACTATTGGGTTATATCAGGAGGCAATTTCAGTTTCGGAACAAGGAGATTGTGCTCTCACTGTACAATTCCCTTGTTCGGCCGTACCTGGAGTATGTTGTGCAGTTCTGGTCGCCCACCCTCAGGAAAGATATTGAGAGGCTGGAGCGAGTGCAGGCGAGGGCCACAAAGTTAATCCCTTCCGTTAGGCATATGGGCTACAATCGACGGTTACGCGCCCTGAACTTGTTTTCGCTTGAAACTCGGAGGCTGCGCGGTCAACTGATCGAGGTTTTCAACCTCTTACGAGGGTTCAACGATGTCGATTTTAGAAGTATGTTTAGTTTAAATGATAACCCAACTCGCAACAATGGTTGGAAGTTGGATTTGAAACGGTTTAGGACTAGTGTGTGTGGGAATTACTTTACGTATAAGATCTGTGACACATGGAACAGGTTACCTTCGGAAGTTGTGAACAGTTCCTCTGTGGATCAGTTCAAGAAAAGGTTAGACCAAATTTTGCACTCTCTTTGAGTGTGTAGAAAATTTTCCGTGGCACCCGTTGCCATTGGTACCTCCTCGGTATGGGCCGCAAGGCCTTTTGAGGTACTTCTTTTCCTTGTAACTCCTTGTAACTCTCTCTCTCTCTGCAGGAGATCGCTTGCACGGTGTCTCTGTGAGCAAACTAAATATAGAGCTATTTATATATTCTCCACTTTCCTGTAAAATTTCCTTGGCTACTTTTCCAGGGTCAAGGTATTTTCTTCAACCTTTTTCCGTACCTGCCTCTGGCAGGGAGGGAGCGGAGGGTGGGGAGAGAGCCTTCTACTTTTCTATCCAGTTTTCTACTACTGCTAGGATAGTTGAAAGAAAAATAAACTTTTACAAATTTTCCCTGGCACCCGTTGCCATTGGTACCTCCTCGGTATGGGCCACAAGGCCTTTTGAGGTACTTCTTTTCCTTGTAACTCCTTGTAACTCACTCTCTCTCTCTTACACACACACACACACACACACACGTATGGCAACCTTATAAAACCGCGACATCTTTAATTGTGAATTGAGACTAGTGATGTACCGATTCCAAAATTTAGCCCATGCCGATTCTTTGCCTACATTTTAAAAAAATCAATTCCCTTCATAAATTTTACTAATCTAATGTGAAAACTTTCAATTTTTATATTTTTAAATTTCAAATTTGTTTGAATGTTTTTCCTTAGTTCATTCCACAGTATACAGCACTAGAATTTGTTACTCTTATACCGTAGCTAAAATATTAAGTTTTATTACTCAGTAAAATGATAAAATAGAGTAATTTTATTTTAGTTTCATAAATTGAATACCAATATTTAAAGTAATTTTTTTCTTATGCTGAACATATTTTTCTTTCTTCAACAATGTCAACAACAATAAAAATTTTCATTAAAATTTCAAGTTCCTGGTGACCAATTTAAATAAAAAATGGAATATAACTTGGGTTTATAAAATTATTAAAATACTTAAAATAAAGTCAACATAATAAGATGGTTTAATATATAAATTAAAAAGTATAACTTAGAGAATTATTATTAATATAGAGTAGGAGATGACAATAGTTTATAATATTTAGAGATTAGCTAGTTAGAGAAAATGTAAATTTATGGGCAACTTAACTTATTAAGCTTTTCCTTTTTCTGAATATAAAATATTTTTATATAATTACATTTTGAAATGAGTATAAATGATCATAAAGTGTTTTTGTCTTAAATTTTCTATAAACATAGATTATGTTTTGAAATGAAAATTTTAAAATTTCAAAGAATCGGAGAGAGAATCAGCTAAATTTGGCCGATGCCGATTCTGCTGGTGCTAATGCCGATTAATAAGTACACTACTAATTGCGATATTTAACCTAATTTAAATAACCAAACCAAACGTAACCTTCACTATATCCCCTTTTTTCACGAGAGAAGTGATTTTCATTAAAAGAAACAAGTTAAACTACGGCGACACAGCTGATGTCGCGATCAGTGCCGGATTTAGAAATGCTGAGGCCCTAAGCTATGCTTAGATTACGAGGCCCCATGGCCTTATCAATTAAAATATTCTAATTCATGCATATATTATTATACAGAGGTAGGCAAAGCTTGCAACAAAAAATTAAAACTAATGATCTACCAAAAAAAATGATCTTGCAATAAGCCAATTTGCATTATGATCGAGATACCCTCAAATGAAAATACTTAGTACGATTTTAAATTTGGTATTAAAACTTTTATTCTACAGCAACGGTAGAGCAATTGTGCAGATCAACAGTTATTAAATGGAAACGGATCCCATTTGTATTTAAAACGTTTTATTTCGTGATATTTAGATGGCAAAATCAGTGATAATGTCGTCGAAGGATAAACCACGAAGTTTGTCACTCTCTATACACAAAATGCTTAGTGCAGACAGCTTTTCTTGTAGCAATGTCGTCCGTAGTTCATTTTTTAATTCTTTTCAATCGCGAAAATAACCTTTTACCTGACCAATTCGTTACCATTAGACTCAAAAAGAGCCGCAGCATTGTTTCTACATTAGGGAAAACCAACTGAATATTATCTTGGATGATGATTTGATACAGATTGTGGTGGCATAAATGTCTTTTATCTGATAATTTTGTTTGGTGTAAGCACGAGTGTTTTAATTCTTCAATAAGAGTGACATCAACATCTTCAGGATAGTCTTTAACCAGAAGCTTTACACCTTCTTTTCTTCTCAATCTTTTCCTTTTATTCGCACACTTGTAGTCTACCGAAAGGCAGGATATCTCTTGCTTTTAATTCAATTTCACCAAAACTTTCACGGGTACCTTTCAAGAAATGAATTAGTGGTGTGTAAAGATTTGCACATGTACTAGGGGTTATCTGCAGGGTTGGCACCCAAAAACCCAACCCAAAACCCACTGGAATTTTCAGTGGGTTTTGGGGTTTTTGTTCCGAGATGTTTATTTTAAAATAATTGAAATTTTTCTGATTGCTACATTGTTCAATTGTAGCTAATTAGAATGATTTGGCATGTTGATTATTTCAAGTAAGCTGACTTATAAAACAATTCTTAAATTATGCAATGTGTAAATAAAGATTATGAAAAATTGAAAAGTTATTAAAAAGGATTTGCGCCCATTGTGAACACTATGGGCAATTATTGGATCATTTGACACATTGCTCCAACCATCTTGAATTAAAGTTACAGTAGAATTGACTAAGTCTTTTTTCATTGAATCCAGTACCTACTTCATTATTCACTTTGATTAGAGAGTCATCAGATAATTTTTTTCTGCTTGGAGGACAATAGCCTGGTCTTAAATTTTGGACCCATTTAATAAATTCTTTATTCTCTACAACTACAAATGGAATATTTGCTGAAAATAAAAAGCCATTTGCAAATCTAGTTGTTCTTTTTGATCTACAGTTGTTCTAACCACATATGGCATTATCTGACCTTGTTTTCTTGGCTGGAGTAGAATGAAAAAATGGTATGGAAGATTCAGAAGCGGTTGAAGTGAATGAAGTCACGCTACTATGAATTGTAGTGTCATCATGAACCAGGGTTTCATATGATTTGCTTAAAGAGGGTCTACTCTCAAAACTGCCGTGTGTGTGTGTTGGAGGAAGAGTTGCTGATGTAGCTGTATTTGTAAGCTCATCCGCTTCATCATCACGAGCCTGTACCCATTTTTTATTGCATCGATCTAAATGATGTTTCACTCGTCCCATTTTTTTCGAAAATACACATCTGCAGTATTTGCACCGAACTCTATTTGGTTGGTCACTCAACATTTCTACTTCATCCCATTCAGCAGCTTTAAGTCTGCCACCAGTATATGCGGGTCTAACTTTCTCTAGATGATGTTTCACTCTCAATTTTTCGAGTGATACTTTCTTTGCAATAACTGCATAGTACTCTAGTAGGCTGATCACTTAATAAAGTCACCTCGTCCCATTCGCTAGCTTTAGATCTTCCACCTCTATAACTCTTTGGCATCTTAAAAATTTAAATTCGAGTTAGGTCTAAATAAAGCTGAAATCTGCTGTTAAAAAATAAAGGAAAGATCTAAAATTAAAATGGAGAAAATTCTAATATGTCATTATTATCTCTCATATCTGAACTTTCTGTGAAATAAAGATGTCTTTTTAATATATATTGTAGATTAGATAAATAAATTAATAAAATAATAGATATATTAGGCACTACATAATTATCGAACCTTTCTAAAAAAAAATTTCAAACCATCAAAAACCCCAAAACCCAGCAAAAACCCAGTTGGGTTGTTTTTTTTGTGAAAAACCTGGTTTTTGCCAACCCTGGTTATCTGTGCATCCTGTAGTAGGGCGGGTCATACTATGCATTTTTTTAAATCAATGGAGAGGGGTGTTCAAATGACATATTTTGGTGTATAGAACACAATTCTGAAGAAAATATTTAATTCTGATAACCCTAACCTACATCATTTTGCAGTTGATTATTATTAAATTGTTGATTATTTTACTATTGTAGTTACCCCAGAATATGTCTTCTCACGTTTTCTATCATGGCTGCTCACGTTATCTCTCATAGAGCATTGTTCTAACTAATTCATATAAACACATATAATGTAATTCATATAATAATAATAATATTTAAATACTCAAATAAAAAGGTGTGCCATTCCACTTAATTGTAATTATCATACAGTTTGGTATATGAAATATTTTGACGGTTTTCTGGCGCGCATAAGGCCATTTTCTGAGCCACCTTTCTCAGAGGCTAGAATGTAACGTTTCAGAACATTCTAAAACGTTTTGTGAAATATTTGAAGTGACTCATGATTTATGAAGCTATTTTACCACCTCGGCTTGCAGTGAGGGGATAGATTTAGTGATTATCTACTGATATTTTTTTTGTTACTGTTCACATGTGAGTATTATTCTGTTATATTTTAGAAAAAGCTATTTCTACGCATATTATAGTGATACATTGAGCAAAATTTAATTAACAACTTTGATTTGAGCTAAAATTAGGTGGTTCATTTTTAGTACAACTGAGCAGTATGAGGCCTATTTCAATGTTCTAAAGAATATTTTTAGGATGTGTTTCTTTAGTTTTTTTAGAGTACATGAACAAATTATTTGCATTACAGACAACAGATAAATTAGCATTTTATAACATCTTGAAACCAAAAAAGCATAATGTGTTTAGCATTTGCAGATAAATTTGTTCTTGCCCATTTCAGCTCTTTTTTTAACCAAGAATTTTGCGCTGAAAAGAGTTAATACCTGTCTGTAGTGGATACTTAACTGTTGTATTATTGTTTTTATTTCAGTGTGAACTCATTAAGAAAATGGCTCAAGTCAGAACAAGGACGAAATCAAGTTCTCATCTGAGTAATCTTGTTGGCACTGGCCGGGAGCTGTTGGTGTCTGAACTGCCAACTGTGAGGGATATCCTGAGGTATGGCATCTACTTGAGGAAGCAAAGTGAAGATGACAGGAGGAACTACCCAGTGGACAAGCTGGTGAGTGACATCTACCCTGGTCTGATTTGTCAGTGGAGCAAAGCTAATGCTCTTTTCAAGCCACCTGTTCAATGAAAAAGTGACCATCATGTCCAAACTCAAGGAGGTCTGGAATCAGGCAGTGAAGTTTTCTCTTGGGAAGGGCAAACTTGATGCCAAAGAGAGGTTCATTGTCAAGTTAGACAAGTTCTTTGATATTTTGACTTGCAAGTGTCAGATTACCAGTTGTGAGGGGGGAGGCTGTGAGGGCTGTGTTATCCAAGCCCACATTAAGTGTTCCTGCAGCAGAGAGAAAAAGATTCCTGTGAAAGATCTTGCCTACATCAAGGGACAGAAAGAGAAGGTTGGAAGTAAGGGACCCCACCAAATAGGGGGTCCTGATCTACCAGAGCACAAGAGACAGGTGAGGACATTGAAAAGGCAGTGGATGGAAAGGAAGGCAGAGAAAAGGAGAAGGAGCAAGGAGGAAAGTGCTGCAGTAGCAGAGAAGGCAGCCAGGAAGGATGTTAAGAGATTTTTGGCAGATGGTGATGAGGATCTGGAATTGGAGAGAAGTGGTGATGAAGATGAGTTTGTTCCTGAAGTTGAGCTCTTCCCTCAAACTGACCCTGAACCAGCAGCTTCGGCAAAGGTACAGAAAAACTATGATGAGATTCAAAACATTGCCCTTGCTAGTGTAAGGTATGGCATAGGGCTGAGGCCAACTGCAGCGATAGCAACAGCAGCTCTGATTGACGCAGGAATCATCACAGAAGACAATACAAGTAAAGTGATTGATAAGAGCACAGGAGAAGTTGATGAGAGAGCTGGGGAACAGTTCGAGAAGAAGTGCAGGGAGGAGGGGGGGGGGGATCTCTTGCATCCTCTTTGATGGGCGGATTGACCTGACCAATGTGATGATGGAAGCTGAGGGCAGTGACCAATCTTTTCCCGCATTGAGAGGGTTGTTAAAATGGTGACTGAGGCTTCTGCTAAGTACTTCTCACAGGAAAAGAGGGATGGAGGGATCAGGGCTCAGGAGACCAGCAGGAAGCTGATGTCCAAGTCTGAGTCAAAGCAGGATTTGTGCAACCTGGCAAAGTTCAAGATGTCAGGAGAATGATCTTTGTAATTATATCCAGTGATATACATGCAGTTCACCTATTAATAAATATATGTAAAGTTGATTTGGCCTTGTCAATATAAATGATTTACCTTATATCTTTTAATATATTATAAAGGGGTTCAAAAGGGTAAAATTGGCAATTTAGAAATACAAAATGATGTAGGTTAGAGTTATCCTATCCAAAAAAGAAGCTCATATTTGAATTCCCCATGTGAAAACACATAATTTAGACATCCCTGATGGTAGGATTTCCTTCAGATTCATGTTGTCACCTGAGTACGACCCGCCCTAATCCTGTAGGGTCTTACTAGTTTTGTGGAACTGATCTAATAAATGGTTCCAGAGAATTAACATGAACACAAACTCTAATTCCTCCATTTTCTCCAACAGAATGCCAGCCTCTCTCCTTGTATCACCCTTTTCAGTCATCAGTATGGACACGAGTGAGGGCATCAATAATTGGATCATACCCATCAGCTATTGCTAAAGTGACCTTTGCATGTGCTTCACACCCATCAAGTGTCAGAGAGGCGTTTTGGTATTGTGGAATCAGGACCCAAATATGATTTAAGTGCTGCCCAACGTTTCGTAGAGGCAAAAAAGAATGTGTATAACTGTTGCGCAACACCAAAAAAATTTACTGCACTTAGGCAGCAATCAACTAGCTTAAGTGACTGTCCAGCACAAGGAATATATATTAGGGTGTCTCAAATATACGAATGGAGGATTTCGGGTCGGGGCGACGCTTGCCCGTATTACACCTTTATAAAGGATTGTTATCACAAAATTTGACAGCTGTAGGAGGATTTTTAGGGGTCACTCAAGTTCGCCACTTCTATTTCACTTATACAAGATTTTCTTCTCTTTCGCAGGTGATGGTTACTAGAGCAGGAAACCAGTTGTGGTTGCTGGACAAGGCCCCAATTGCAGCGATTGTATGTCCACGACTTCCATCGAAGGAGCAATGCCTGCTCCTTTACTTCCACCACCACCAAGACCAAGAGGGAAGGAAGACCAAATCGGAGAGCATTCGCCTGGTGGTGGAAACCATCTGGCCTCTGGGAGAAGGCCAACATACCAACTACCACCAAGAAGTACGCAGGGGAGAAGCTGGCGAAGTTGATCGATACCTACGACGCACTCAAGAAGAACAGGACAAAGCCGCAAGAGGGTTACCGGTACAAGGAGGGGATGTTCAAGTCGGATTTGGAAGACGTGTTTGACGTGGCTCACTCCTCCGCGCTATCCTCCTCCAAGGTCCCTCAGGAGGACAAGGATTTTCTCACCTCGCAGAGGGAAGACAGGATGTCGTCAAGTCTTGCGGGGGTGGACCAGAAGACAGCGAAGAAGAAAGCTGTGAAGCGGAAGAGGGATCTTGCAGCCACGGCTAGGAAGAGTAAATGGGGATCTGGGGTGACACAGCTCATGGAGGTAGCGATCTTGGAGGTGGATGGTAGCAGCACTGAAATGAACACGGAAGACGAGGATGATGACGACGAGACGTACCAAGCGCCAGCACCAGCAAGGCCCAGACTCAAAAGAAAAGGCGAATGAATGCCCTACGGACCCGAATCTCATCGCTGCTTGGGATCGCGACAACATGTCCGTGAGACAAGCAACGTCGTCCTTTGCAGCAGCAGCTCAGAGTTTGGGTCATGACCTGGATGACCCGGTAATCTCGCCAGCAACTGTTCATCGAACACGCAAGATCCGAAAGGAGATGGGAGAAGAGTTGACCCGAAAGTTCGAAGCTTCTGGTCCTTTAGTCTTGCACTGGGATGGGAAACTGTTGGAAGATATCGCCAAGGAGAAGAGGAGGTTGACCGGATTGCTGTTGTGGTGACGGGCGATGGAGTCGAGGAGCTTCTTGGTGTACCCGTTGCGGTGGACGGCACTGGAAAGAACAGGCTGCAGCCGTACTCCAGGAAGTCCAGGCTTTTGGCATTTCGGAGCAAATCATTGGACTGGGATTCGACACCACAGCTGTGAACGCTGGGATGATCCAAGGTGCTTTCGTTCGCATTGAGCAGGAGTTTGGCCGTCCCATGTTGTGGTTGGCTTGCCGTCACCACGTTTTGGAGATCTTACTCAAGGATGTCTTCGTGCGATGTCTGGGGCCGTCCTCTTCCCCTGACATTCTCCTCTTCAAAAGATTTCAACATCGGTGGGCCTCCATTGACAAAGGGTCATTCTTGTCCATCGGTGACGAAAGCAATCCCACAACAACTGACAACTGGGCAAATCAAGCGTCTTCCATGAAGAAATACCTGCAGCAGACGCTTTCCCACGGCACACATCCCCGAGAAGACTACCGTGAACTCCTCATCCTTTCCTACCGCTTCCTTGGCGGTCAGGTCCAGGGGGGATTTCGTCAGCCTGGGGCCTATCACCACGCCAGATGGATGGCCAAAGCCATCTATGCCCTCAAGATTTTCATGTTCCGTCACCAACTGGACCTGACAGCCAGGGAAGGAGGAGGACTTCGGCGGCTGTGTTTGTTCATCTCCCTCGCGTACGTGAAGCAGTGGAATGAGGCAATGGTCTCGAATCGAGCTCCACTGAACGACCTAGAGTTCCTTCGCCTGCTCGAGGCCTACCCTGACAAGGAAGTCAGCCACACGGCATCCATGGCCTTGAAAAGGCACCTGTGGTACCTCTCAGAGGGTCTCGTGGGGCTTGGTTTCTTTGACGACCGCATTCCAAAGGACACGAAGCTAAAGATGGCCCAACGACTTCAATCCCCGCCACGAAGAAAGGACTCAAGCGGATCGATCCGAAGAACTTCAATCCACAGCAATCCATCGAGCTCTTCGTCACCCGGAGAACAAAAGAAGTCTTCTTCCGCGCGATCCTTCCAGAATCTGAGTCTCCCACCTTCCTCATGAAAGATCCAGAGGATTGGATCAATGACCAGGATTGGATCACGGCGCAAAAGAGGGTGAAAGCCCTGAAGGTGGTCAATGACGCCGCCGAGCGTGGTATCGCTTTGATGAAGATTCAATTCCACCATCACGCGTGATGAGAAGCAGAAGCAATTCGTCCTCAAGGTGGTTCGGGCTCACCAGAAGTTGATCCTCGTCAAGACGAAGGAGAGCTTGAAGAGTAAAATCAAGTAGTGTAGGACAGATTGATGATGAAAACAATCCATTTATACGCGCTTATTTCAATTAATGAAAGGTGCATTTCGTTTATTTTCATTTTTGTTCAGAAATAAAGAGAATAAGAGAATGATAAAAATTTCTTTTTTTTCCTAAATAGCTACAAGAAAGTGTTAAACTTGAGTGACCTCTAAATACTGTTCGATTCCCATCATTTTTCGATTTTTAGAACCTCTATGCCTATTGAAATCGGGGCAGCATTCGCGAGCAAGAGAAAATCGAAAAAAAAAAATTTCTATGTATTAATGAGACACCCTAATATATATGGTATACTTATTTTTCTCTAGAAGTTTCTGCTGCATGCCGTTATACTTCCCTGACATGTTCGCTGCATTATCATATGACTGTCCTCAGCACTTACCAAAGTCAACTATGCAATGATTGACTAGATAATCCAGCATCATGTTGGCTATACTTTCACCGCTGTGCTTTTCTAATTCAAGGAAAGATAGAAAGCGTTTAATGGGAGGACCATCATCGAGTGACAATAACAGTTAGTTGATCAACATGTGAAAGATTTGGAGTAGAGTCAACAGACAAACTGAAGTATCCCGCTTTTCTCAAGTCTAAAATCTGGATCAACGTTAAAACGGAAAAATAGTGATAGCACAGATGAAGGTGCAACATGTTCAAATGAAAAAATCATTAATCAAAACACGAAAATCGTAAATATTGTGATGACTATATATCCTTTTGATTTATATGCACAGGTCCTGAAGATGAACAGAAGCCACAGTGTGTTCTCTATTATGAAACATTATCCAATGAAAGTATGAAGCCAGCCAAACTTCGCCGGCATCTAAAAACAAAAAGCACACATCAACAAACCTGTTGAATATTTTCATAAGAGACAACTAGAACTGCGTGCAAGACAAAAATCAATAGAAAAAATAGCAACTGCCTGTGATAATGAAAATGCTGTGTTTGCTTCGTATGAAGTATTCCTATTAATAGCAAAGACTGGAAAACCACATACAATAGAAGAGGAACTAATTCTACCTACTGCTAAAGCAATTACATCTAGAATGCTGGGAGACAAAGCAGTAAAAGATTATAATTTGATTTCATTATCAAACACCACTGTGAAGCGGCGAATTGAAGACCTGTCTGATAATGTTAAAAACCAGCTAGTGAAAAAAGTGCTCAAAAGTGAATATTATTCTTTGCAATTAGATGAAAGTACAGATGTTTCTAACAGTGCTGATTTGCTTGCATTCATACGGTATGAATCCGATGGTAAAATTAGTGAAGATTTTCTATTCTGCCAGTCATTGCTAACGCATATTACCGGCGAGTCCATTTTTAATAGTTTGAATGATTTCATAATTGCAAATGAAATTGGGTGGTCAAAATGGGGCTCCTGCAATGTCAGGAGAGTACAATATCAAAGCTCATCCTTTAAATTCACGTATTTTTAATGTTCTTTGTAAAGAGATGGGTAGTGCGCATGAACAACTGCTCTTACCTTCTCAAGTGCAGTGGCTGTCTCGCGGAAAGGTATTTACCAGTTTATTTGAGTTGCGTGATTAAATACAAATATTTCTCCGTGATAAAACACTTCAAGGAAGCGAGTGTTTCAATAATTTTTCATAGCTAGCTATGGTGGCATATGTCTAATATTTTTCATATTTGAATGGCCTAAATTTGAGCATACAAGGGAGAGCTGTAACTATTTTTGAAGTTGGAGATAAAGTGGAAGCCATGATTATGAAATTAGACTCGTGGTCAGAACGTCTTGAAAAGGGTGTGTTTGAATAATTTCCAACACTCGATGATTTTCTTACAGCGTCCGATGATGACCTCTCTGAAGAAATAAGAAACCTTATCATTCAGCATTTACAGAGTTTGAAGAACAGTTTTAGGAAATATTTCCCTCTTCCTAATGCCAATAACAAGTGGAATGGGGATATATTTAATGTAGATGTAAAAAATGTAAAAGATTTAACCGCGAGTGAAGAAAATAGTCTCGTTGAACTTTCACGTGACACTTCGTTGAGGTCAAGTTTCATTCAGTACAACGTATCAGACTTTAGGTTGCATGTAAAAAAAGTACCCTGAACTGGTATCCAAAGCAATGAAGTATTTAATGCAGTTTCCCACTATATATTTACGTGAGCAGGCTTTCTCCCAGCTGTTTTATATAAAATCAAAATACAGAAACCGGATGAATGTGGAACCTGATCTACGCTCAAAACTGGCTACCACTGAACCTGAAATTCGGAACATAATATCAACAAAGCAACATCAACCATCTCATTAAACAAGTAAGTTTTTTAATACTGCTGTTTTTTTAATTGCATACTCAGTTCTATATTATGTCTTTTATTTGATAGTGGAAAATGGGAAAAAAAAAGTTAATTACTAGTTAATGAAAACCGTTTGTTGGGTAGACGGAATCTTTCAGAAACATGGGGTCCGTGGAAAAAAATTAAAAATAAGAGGGGTCCTAGGTGGTGAAAAGGTTGGAAACCACTGCCCTAAGCCGTAGCTTACTTAGCTTGTGCCTAAATCCGGCACTGGTCGCGATGGATTCGGTGTACATCCTAAAATTTGTCACAGCTCCGTAGGGTAGCCAAGAAACACGTACTCACGCACGCAGAACCTCACCTGCGTGGTGATGCGCGCGTGTAACTTTTTTAAATTCATATATCTAAAAACTAATTTACTTAACCTAACCTTAGTGCCAATAAAGAAAGAAGGGCGTGATAAACATTTCGGAAACAATCGCGCGCTCGATGGGGACATTTTTATCTAAGCCTTTCCAGACTGTGATCGTATTATTCTTTTCGTGTTGACTGGCTAGGTCAAGTTCGCGTATAGACCAGGTTTATTTAGTTAGAGGAATAATTTTTATTCACGAAGACTATAGATAGAAGATACGGCAAACTACGCATATCCAATCATCCGTTATAGCATTTGTAAATAAATAAAAGTTTGGGAACGCAGAAAGCTGCCAGTCTGTTTCTTACTTTTGACTGAACCGTACCAAAATGAAGAAAACTGTCTCTACTGCTGCTGCTGAGGAGGTAGTAGTAGTAGTAGTAGTAGTAGTAGTAGTGAATAATAATTGTGAAAATTTCAATGTTTCGTAATTAATACTGTTTGATGAATTTAATGATTTGCAACACCTGATGTGGCAACATTAGGAAACACGCATTTTTGGGAAGGCACTCCGCCTCTCGCGCAACTTCAGTACTGTTGAAGTAGTTGAGGGGTAATTCTCACTCGCCCACTCCATGGTTAAATGGGTACTCTTCCATGTTGCGTTGTTTTCCTTTGTAAATAAGATGCATAATATTGGCTAAGAAAAGAGCTGGTGTTAGAGCGAGCTGCATTCTCTTTTTTAGTTTCCTTCTTATCAATTGGTCTTCTCGCAGCTATTTTTTATTAAAAAAAAAAATTAATCGGGTGATTTAATCATCGGCAACCCTATTAAACAGTGAGGTACTCTCTAACGTAACGTAACATAACCTAAACATTTTTTCTAACACATGTTTTTTAGATTTTTTCCTTAATATTCAGAAGTACCAAAACTGTTTTCTAAAAAATACATCTGTGAATTATCACACACCGCCTCATTTATGTTCAGTTTCCTGCGCGCGTACGAAATCTGAATTTATTCCAATATTAAACCAAACGACATTTAAGTCTTCAAGCTGTCTTACCTGAAGTTCATTGGCGAAGATTAACCTTTAATTCTCTAAACAATAACTAAAGTTAATGCACTCCATTTCCTCGAGGCAGAACGTGTCCTTTACCACGGAAGCCCCCCCCCCCTCCCCAAATATCCAAAACAACTGGAATCATGCACTTATCGTGCGCCTCCATTTATTGGGGAGCTAAAGTGGGAGTTGTTTTTCAAGTTTTGTTTATACAAATTTTATACTGAAGTACTCAACAGTTTTTAATCGATTTTAAAAACGTTATAAAATATTTAGTACTTATAAGAACGGTTTGTATCGTTAAATACCTTGACTGGAATAAGGCAAAACCAAAACAACATAACAGCTGATTCCCGCTCACACTAACATTTGAAAAGAATCCCGGAAAAGAGGGAGAAATTTTCGCGGGATTTATAAAAAAATAAACACGAGTAACGGGGGATTTTGGCTCCGGTTGTGATCAAACACAGTTACAAAGTGAACGAGATGGAGTCTTTCCGATTGAAACAGGTGAAGCTAGATTCGAAACTTTGTTTTGCAATCACCCGTTTAGCAGAGTTGAGAAGAATGGGAGATGTGCGAGGAGATAAGGTCGGAGGTATGGGGGAGGGGGGGAGTGTCTGTCTCTGTCTCTCTCTCTCAACGTCATGTTGAGTGAGTATGGTAAGAGTAGGGAGATTGATATACTTTATCTCGACTTTGAGAAAGCCTTTGATAAGGTACCTCACCGGCGGCTATGGCCAAAGTGCGCGCGCTGGGTATCGGTGGGGAAGTAGGTAGGTGGATTGAAAACTGGCTGAAGAATAGGCGGCAGAGGGCTGTAATTAAAGAGGCTAGTTCGGGTTGGGCCTCGGTCACTAGCGGGGTTCCTCAGGGTTCCGTTTTGGGGCCACTGTTGTTTATCATTTACATAAATGATATAGACGGTGGCATCGTCAGTAGGATCGCCAAACTCGCTGATGACACGAAGCTTGGGGCCAATGTTGGGATGCCGGAGGCGATCGAACAACTGTGTGCGGACCTACGTAGGATAGGAGAGTGGTCCGAAAAATGGCAAATGCCGTTTAACTTGGGTAAATGCAAGGTGATGCACATTGGCTACGCCAATCCCAAGTCGGACTACTCGATGTTGGGGAGTAATATCGAGGCCACTGTTTTGGAAAAGGACTTGGGTGTGCTAATTAGCAGCGACCTTAAGTTTACCAAACAATGCGTAGAGGTGGAAAAGAAAGCCCAGAAGCTGTTAGGTTATATAAGGAGGCAATTTCGATTTCGGAACAAGGAGATTGTGCTCTCTCTATACAATTCTCTGGTTCGGCCGTACCTGGAGTATGCTGTGCAGTTCTGGTCGCCCACCCTCAGGAAAGATATTGAGAGGCTGGGGTAGTGCAGGCGAGGGCCACAAAGTTAATCCCTTCCGTTAGGCATATGGGGCTACAATAGACGCTTACGTGTCCTGAATTTGTTTTCGCTGGATTTGAAACAGTTTAGGAGTAGTGTGTGTGGGAATTACTTTACGTATAAGATCTGTGACACGTGGAACAGGCTACCTTCATAAGTTGTGAACAGTTCTTCTGTGGATCTGTTCAAGAAAAGGTTAGACCGAATCTTGCACATTATTTGAGGGTGACAGAATTTTTCCCTGGCACCCGTTGTCATTGGTACTTCTTCGGTATGGGCCGCAAGGCCTTTTGAGGTACTACTTTTCCTTGTAACATATATATATATATATATATATATATATATATATATATATATATATATATATATATATACAGGGTGTCCCATAAGTCAGGCATCATAGGAAAAAAATTTTTAAAAAGGCAAAACAAAAGCTTTTATTTACAGAACGTGCTCAATATGTCCACCATTGTTTTCAATACACAAATTCAGACGTGATACCCAGTCAGCAAGCACACGGTGAATGATGTCAGGAGTAATGGTGTTACATGCCCCAATAATGCGCTGCCACAAATGTTCAACACTCCTAATTTTCTTTGCGTATACCAGCGCTTTCAAGTGGCTCCAGAGATAAAAATCTAGTGGGGTGAGATCCGGGCTTCTAGCTGGCCATTCCACAGGCCTTCGACGTCCTATCCAATGACCAGGGAATTGTTGGAACAGGTATTCCCTTACTTGGGTGCTGTAATGTGTAGGAGCGCCGTCTTGCTGGAACCATGTTGGGAAATTTCCTTCTTCGTTCAAGACACTGGGAAATGTTTCTTCCTTGAGCATACGTAGGTAGGTGCCTCCAATGACATGTTTATCGAAAAAGAGGGGGCCTGTGATGCGATCCTTCCAAATGCCACACCATACCATCACCCGAGATGCACTTTGTTCCTTTGAAGAAGTATACCAGTGAGGGTTGTTTTGAGACCAGTAGCGGGTGTTCTGTCGATTTACCTCACCATTTCCATAAAAAAACAGCCTCGTCACTGAACAGTATGGTGGACGGGAAATTGGTATCCCGAGCATAAATTATGGTTTGTAGAAATAGAAAAATATGAATTTCTCCTATGATGCCGGACTTATGGGACACCATATATATATATATATATATATATATATATATATATATATATATATATATATATATATATATATATATAATATATATATATAAATAAATAAATAAAACCTTCGTTCGTTTTGCTTCCGCCCGAATTTGTTCATTCTGACGAAGGTCAAGCTTGTCACTCCAACTTAGACCTACAGTTTAATGTGGAATCCGAACCACGCCCACCAGCAGCTCAGCGTCTTAACCACTGGCTACCCAGTGTACCCATTTATTTACCAACGAATTTTTTTATTGTGTGGAAGGATGCATAGCTGGGTTTTGCTGCGCGCCGCCTGCCGTCACTGGATCCCGGGGCCGATGGATTCGTAGTCAGCGACGCTAAACACCACCATCGAGGCCCCTAACCACTGCACTAAAATATATAATATTATATATATATATATAATATATATATTATATTATATATATATATATATAAAATTGACAAAGAAATATTTGCAGAAGGATCAAGTGTCAAATACGATGGCAAACCGTGAACTTTTCACTTTGTGTATGGGGCACTCTCCGTTTTAAAAATTAAGATTTATCGAATTTTTACGCTGCTTACCACCGATTGCAACTCAACAAAACTTCAGTATGGTTCTTTAATTACGCCACATCAAAATTAATTAAAAAATCAATGCAATAAGTTTTGAACGTAAAATCTGAATAACTTTATCCATATACATACATCTCTGGGAGGTGCTACTATAAACTAAGGGAAACAAGCGCGTCGTCTCTCACAGTAGCGGAAAAACTTTTCATAGTCAAACGGTACTATCGGAGGTAAATGGCCAGTGACTGTGTTTAAGAACTTGAAAAAAATGTTTCACGCGATACTCCTGACAAAAGAGACGTCTACTGTACTCTGGAAAATTTTTTGAGAGAAATGTTTGAATAAGAGTTATATCGTACGCCAGCCAATCATATTTGAAATGAAATATTGCGCGATACCCAAACTAACAGCGAGAATCTACGGTATGACGTAATGAATGTAGCTACAGTAGTATTTAAGGTTTACGTCTTTCTTTTAATTCATCCTTGATAATTTTTTTTAATACACGAGTGAGATTTTTTCTTTTTTAAATTTAGCAGGAAAGGCGTAAGCGATGAGAGAACGATGAATTTGCGACGACAATGCGAATAGTCCTTTAATTAAGAATATTGATTATCATGCGGGGGAAGAAGGGATTTCCAATAAAAGAAATCTTATTTACAATAACTTTAGTAAAAAGTTAACTTTTAATGACGTGGACATCACTCCCGCGCTGACTGCCTCCATGCAGTTAAATCCCATTAGCAGTCGCCTCCCCCCACCTTGCCTGGTGGGGCAAAGCTTGAAAATTTATGCAAAACGGGTTAAAAAGTGGCAACTGAAGGTATTTAAGATTATCTAAACTCGTAATTCCTTTCCTTATCGTAAAAATACAAAAAAAAAGAGTTTTTCGTTCATTTATTTATTTCGGGATGTCTACATAATATACTGAATTAAAAAGTACATTCCCCCCACCCCAATAAAAAACCAACTGGGATATTTTCTTTAAAAAAGAAAAGTTATAAAAAATTTACAGGAATTTTGAATTAAAAAGTGTCTTTGAATTAATTTTACGATAAGATACCAAATATATTTTCATTCCTTTCATTTGTTTTTTAAAATTAAATTAACCTCTCCATTTAACAATAATGTATGCAATAATAGGTAATAGACAGCACTTATAATATGCTGAAAATAAACATTACTTTCATAATGAAACCTTCAGTATGCAACATTTCGTGTACTTTTATATATATATATATATATATATATATATATAATATAATATATATATATATATACACACACACACACACACACACACACACACACACACTCGTATATACATATAGTTATGTGTGTAAAATGCATGTTAAATTTCTAAAAGGTTTTTATTAAGCAAATTTAGGCCAAGGCCGTAGAACAGGGACTAGCAATTAATTTTCTCTGCGGTCCGCGTGTGTTTTTTGTTGAACTGTCGCGTCTGTGTAAAAATATGTTCGTTTTATATATGATTTTGTTTGGGTCAAATGAAAGAGGTTTCTTCTTACTTAAAAGGTTGGTAAAGGTGGTTAAGGTTAGGTTAGTTGAACTCTTTGACATACTTATGGGGAGTAAAAAATTTAACCCAATCGAAATGTACAGTTTGATGAAAATAACGCATTTTGACGTATCAATTAAATTTTTTTTCAAATTCAAATTATATTTCAGAAAAGAAAACGAGTGACATTTTTACAATTTTGGACATTTGCTACGACATTAATATATTCACAGTACTCTCATCCGTAACTCTTCCCGAGGTTTGCTTACCCAAACATTTTTTCGGTGCGTTTTCGTAATGTGGTGGACATTATTTTAACGAAATCAAGTTAATTACAATCACTTTTAATCTCCAGAATGAAAACTAAAATTAAACTTTGTAAAAATAAAGTTCGAGTTTGATTCTTCCAAAATGTCAAAGTTTGCCTACATCTTAAAATAAATCCAACGATCAGCGCGTGGCTTTATTTCCGGTGGTCCTTATAAAATCCATCGGCGGTCCAGATGCGGAACGTAGTCCGTCTATTAGCGACCCTTGCCCGAGAGAATATCTAATATTTTCCTCTCTACATTTTTAATAGTTAGAAGCAATCAAGGACGGGAAAGTACAGTATATGCCATACTCAAAAAAATCCTAATCATGCCTTGATAGACATTTAAAATACTCTTAAATTAATCTAATAAATTACTTAATCATCATAAAATAGAGTTAATATGTCCTAAAACAAGGGTCAAAAAGCCATTCTGTTGGCTCTAAAATTATAAATATATATCAAGTATTTGACTAATAGTAAAATTTAAAAATATGAAATAAAACGCGTATGAATATTACAATGCAGTACGTCCGTTTCAAATATTTACATTATTGCTAATATATTATTATTATCATCATTTTTATCTTTTTATCATCATTAATACGAGACAAATTCCCCATATTAACTTACCGTAATTCCGCGTGTATCGCTAGCCCAAATAACCGCGTTTATCGCATTGTAATTATAAAACAACAAAAAAACCCACTATTCTTTATTCCTGATATTTTTTTTATACGATCTACCGTGGCTCTCAAACGTTAAAGGGCCCCCAACCCTGGTCTAGGATATGGACAAAGAAGCAAAGACGGTTTTGTATTATTTGATTTCTTCGAGGTTGATAATTTTATTATTAGGTATCTAATTAAATCATATTTGAATACAATTTTCGAGGTTTCATATTAAAATTAATCACTGTTAAATAAGCACACCGGACAAAAAATTAGTCACCCCTAATAGCACCGATAGTAGGAAGTTCAAGGTCACACAGAGGGCGCTGATGTAGCATTGATAAGTGACAAGTAGCGGTGACGTAGCACAGAGGATCAGATCTGTTTCGTGAGGTGGTGAAGAACAAAGTGTGTGTTGGATATAGTCTGCAAAATGAGTCGTGAGGCAGACGTTACTCAGTGGCAAAAAGGAGCCATCGTGTTTGGCAGAGCCCACGGACACAAAATGTCTGAAGTAGCCCAATTTGTTGGTGTGTCAACGCGTACTGTCCAGCGAGTTTACAAAGAGTGGTGTAGTTCGCAATCAACTGACAATCGACGGCGTAACTGTGGCCGGAAAACAATTCTCGACAATAGGGGCCGCCGCCATGTTTCTCGTCTAGTAACTGCAAATCGTTTTCAAACCAGAGAACAATTGCTCCAAGAAACCAATGAGGTTCTCCAGCGACCAATTTCAGAACGGACATTGCGACGAGAACTGCATGCGATGGACATCTGGAGCAGGGTACCACGGAAGAGGCCGCTGTTAACAGCAAGTCACAAATTGGCACGTTATAAATGGGCTCAGAGGCACAAAAACTGGACTGCGGCAGATTGGAAACGTGTAATTTGGTCCGATGAGTCCCGTTTTTGTTTGTTCTCCAATGATGGGAGGCGACGAGTACATCGCAGGTCCAATGAAGCCTTTAATCCTGAATGCGTCGGTGTTGTTCAGGCTGGAAACAGAAAGTGAAGCGCAGGACTCTGGCGGAACTTCGGGACCGGCTGATGAACGAGTGGCAGCAAATCGATGTTCAATACATGCACTACCTCGTAGAGTCTCTGCCTCGCCGGATTCGTGCGGTTATCAAGGCCAGAGGCGCCGTCACACGTTATTAGGTACATTCTGAGGGGGGTGACTAATTTTTTGTCCGGTGTGCTTACGTTTAACAGTAATAGTTAATATGATCCTAAAATATGGCAAAAGAAAGTTCCTGCATTCTTTATTCACTTTTAACTTCATATTTTAAATAAAATTATTTTTCAGCAACACAAAAACAACCACCCCCTTTTTGACGGATTGATGTTTGTTGGGAAAAAAAGAAGCCTCCAAAATACATCGCGCGCGCGCGCGCGTGTGTGTGTGTGTGTGTGTGTGTGTGT
The DNA here is from genome assembly GCA_023014485.1 of Bathynomus jamesi. Classification (NCBI taxonomy): domain Eukaryota; kingdom Metazoa; phylum Arthropoda; class Malacostraca; order Isopoda; family Cirolanidae; genus Bathynomus; species Bathynomus jamesi. The sequence continues at coordinate 48,679 of JAJOZX010010957.1, forward strand.
GTGTGTAAAATGAATTTCACAGTTGAACACGTGAAAAAAATGAATGATGCAGACTACAAGGAAAAGGAAAAATGATTTTAAAGACTTTTGTGTATTCAACAATGCACGTCATTGCCTGACGAGGTGTACTGTTGAATACACGAAGAGACTTGGAATAATTTTTTCTTTTCCTTGTGGCTTCGATTATATACATATATGGGATGAATTTTACAATTGAACACGTGAAATGAATGAATTATTTTCCTTGTGGATTTGCATCATATATATATTCCTTGTGGTTTGGATTATACACATATATATATATAATATAAATAACGCGCAGGAGAAAACGATACATCCACCACTCGGGGAAACAAAATAATAACGAGTCCGCCCAGATTATATACATACCTTATCAGAAACTTCTCATCAAAGATATAATCTTCGGGATTATATCCTTGGAAAGAGGATTGTAATTTACTATATTGGCGAAACAGGCAAACTTCTGGCGCTAGAATGAAACAGCATAAATATTGTGTATTCGCGCAGCTAATGATTCTAGTACTATATTTGGTCATGTACGATTGTACGTAATAATGATCATGCAACTGATTGGAATAATTCGGGTGTGCCTCGTTTAGAAATACAAAAACACCGAACAGCAACAACAGACTGTCTATTTAAGAAGGAAGGTTAATAGATGTAAGAAAATTTAAAGACGAGTGAAAGTTTTAAAGAAATGTAAAGATAAAAAGTGAAAATTTTAAAGTAAAGAGGAGGAAAGCCGAGTAAAATTCCGCGATACTTTTACGCGGTAACAAATGCTTTTAACTGCGAGTTTAAGGAAAGATAAGCATCTGATCTCTTTTTAAAGGACTCGACAGAATTACTTTGAATTACTCTGGCTGGCAGTTCATCCACAAATTAACTATGCGATCGAAGAAGAAATGTTTAGTTTCATTAGAATTAACGTGTTTACCCCACTAATTTGAAACCATTACCGCGAATTCTATTTGCATTTCTGAAACCTTTAATCATTTTAAGCACCTGCGTTAAATCTCCTCGAATTCGCCTTCTTACGAGTGAGAACACATTTAACGTTTCTAAATGGGCAGCGTAGAATTTGTTTCTAAGTCTAGGAATCATCTTAGTAGTCCATTGCTGCACACCCTCTCCATTCTGTCTATGTCCTGTCGTAAATATGGGGACAAGAACTGAAAGCAGTATTCCAGGTGGGCGTACTAAGGAATTATATAGTGTTAGCATTGTTTTCTCCGACTTAAACTCGAATGATCTACCAATAAATCCTAAGACTATTTGCTTTTCTGACAGCTTCGATACGTTGCTTATTCGGTTTAAGTGTGTCGGCAACACTACTACAGGGTGTTCATAAAATCGAAGTGAATATGCATGTACGCCACCATATTCACTCGCGTAACTTTATGAACACCCTGTACCAAAATATCCCTTCCCTAACGCTCGTCAATGTCTTGTCGCGCGTAGAATACATTTCTTTAACGTTGTTTCTACCGATATGCAAAGTTTTACATTTATCTGTATTAAAGTTCATTTGCCAAATTTCTGCCCGCTCGAGTAACACATCATCTTGAATCTGCAAACGTTCTGCCGCTGATTTTGATTGATTGTTGGTATCACCCGCAAATTTCGAAATTATACTCTTAATTCCTATGTCGACGTCACCGATCTAAATAATAAAAAAAAACCTGGTCCCAGAACTGTTCCCTGAGGCACGCCGCTTGTTATACTTCTCGTTAGACGCTTTGCCATTAATAACTACTTTTTTCACGTCTACTAAACTAATTTTCGATCCATTTGAGAGCATTACCATCAATTCCGCGAAACTGAAGTTTAGCTAATAATCTCCTATGTGGCACTTAATTAAACTCCTTTTGAAAATCGAAATATATAAACATCCAATGTTTTACTATCATCATATATATATTTACAATATTATTAAAGAAATCGAGCAAATTTAAGACAACAACGATTACGTCGAAAGGCGTATTGAGAATCTTTGATTAATTTATTCATTTCTAAGTGATCAACTATTTTGTTTCAAACGATCGTCTCCATAAGCTTACCAACTACTGAAGTCAGACTTAATTTCCCGGAAGCGATTTGTCCCCTTTTTTTTAATATTGGCGTAATGTCTGCAAGTTTCCAATGGAATGGAACTTCTTCAGACTGTGACGACTTAATATTATTATTGTTATTATTAAATATATATATGAAAGGAGAGAGACTATTGTGAAGCTCATTTCTTTAATTACCCTCGGGTAGAGCTTATCTGGACCGGGAGTTTCATTAGGATTAATTTTACCTATGGCCGAGAGTACTTCAGTTTCACTAATGGTAAAATCGTCAAGCTTTAACGCATTAAGGACCAGAAAAATTAAAAACGGATTTTGCTGGTAGAAAATTCTACCCAGGGTCCTTAATGGGGTAAATGATCACCATTGAGCATGGTTACGGAACGGGAATGTTGTTTATATTTTCGTTTGTAAACACGGACGATAAGAATTTATTTGAAACTTCCGTCATTCGTAAATCATCGTAAATTTGTTCGTTATTTTCGTCTATGAATGGACCAATAGTCTGTGAAGTTACATTTTTATTCGTAAGATAATTGTAGAATTCCTTCGGATTCGATTTAATTTGGTTCACTATATATAAGCTCGTAGTCGCGCTTACTTTTTATAAAAAGTTTTTTGCTTCGTCTTCTCAAAAGCTCGTAAACATCTTCATCGAACAAATTTGTTGTTCCTTTAATTTAAAATACGTGTTCCTTTTTTACGTTAAGCTACTTTTAATTTCAGCATTCCGCCATTTAGGTTTAACAGACTTCGCCAGTCTCCTTTTATGTATGATGTATTAATCGATTCTAAATGTTTAAAATAATTAAAAACAGGAATCCACGTGCCATTAATATCATGCGACAGAGCCTCATCCCAATAATTATCGGCTGAAAGTTACAGTTTCATGTCACGAAACTTAGCGCTTTCAAAATCCAAAACGTATTCCATCCAGACTCTCCGATAAGGTGGATTGGTTTTTAAACCACGGTTTTTTTGGTTTTCTGATGAAAAAATTTGCTTTTATTCTTAGTTTTAATGATATTTAATGCTTATATGAACGTAAATCAATGATGATAATTTCATACATGAAACCTAATATTGTGCTTATTTTTTAATTATGTCTGTCACACTGTCAACAAGTGCTAGTGGAGAAAGGGTATTTTCAAGGTTCGGACTAGTCCACTCCAAAATAAGAAACAGGTTAGGAACAGATACGGCAACTAAGCTAGTTTTTTGTACAAAGTGTTGAACAAAGAAGGGAGAATGATGACTTTGATGAGCATGAAGACTAAATAATATCTCCTACCAATTAGTCAAAAATATCAGTATTTCTAGCCCAGTTAAGCATAATTAAATAAGTCAGTCAGGATCAATCTGTTTCTGTCACTGTGATCTAGTATTTTACAGTACAATGTCAGTAGAGCAGTTGATAGGTTTGCTATATAGTTTGTAGCTGAAGCTGACAGTGCCCGAACCTAACAAGTGTCTGGTAAGAAAGAAAAATGAGAAATTTAGTTTCCCAGTGCACCAAATAGGATTGGTTGGTATTTACTAAATATTTATACTAATAATTTACATTCCTAGTCATCGCATTTGACACGTTTTGTTTGTATGAACAATATGATTACGGTATATCTGAAATCTGAATAGTGTTAAAGGAACTGTTTTCGTTATCACCACCATTATTTAGAAGAAAATAATAAACAAGCTGGTTATATAATTTTGAGTGTAAACATAGGTAGTTTCTTGTAAAAGTTAGTATAATGCTTAAATAAAATATGAAAGATAAAATTATTTTATTACAATCAAACATTAACGAACCCAAAAACCATTAAAACAAAATAAACCATGAAGTTTTTCCACCCTGCTCTCCGAATTATGGTCATTAATTTGAATTTCAAATGTTATTTGCCTATGATCACTGGTGTAGTCGTCGTCTCCGACAGAGTTATTATCAATTAAGTCTAGGTCTATAATTAAAACTAAATCCAGAATACTGCGTTCTCTAGTGGGTTCCTTGACCATTTGAAAAAATGAACTTTCGAGCAAACTTTCGTACAGACGACGACCGGAATGAGACTGTAAAGGACCACCCCACGCCCCGCGAGGTAAATTAAGATCTTCCATAATTATAGCATCATGTTCGCTACTTACGTAAAAAATTAGTTCCTGAAATCTATTATCACTATCGACAGTCTGAGCGGGAGGTCCATACACTAAGCCTATAATTAATTTCTTTCGTGAGTTGTCTTTAATTTCAACAAACGTCGCAGTCATATTATCAATTTCCGCAATTTTTTTAATTATAAGTTTTAAGTGTGACTGAACATATAGTACTATACCACCAACCCTCTTTCCATTCTATCATTGTTAAATATCTCGTAACTAGGAACATGATATTCTCCGAGAAAATATCTACTCTCCGTACTTAACCCGGATTCAGTAAGCGTTACAATCTCGAATTTTTGGGGAAGAACAATACTTAATAGTTCATCAAATTTAAATCTTAAACTTGGAGTGTTAATATAAATTACATTTATAAAATTTTGAGTACCGTAGTAGAATCTCGAGGTTCTTCGTAGAGACAATAGCTTACCGTAAGGAAAATGTTGAAAGAAATATAATGAAGCAGCGTGTATTAAACATATTAGTAATTTTAGTGTTAGTTCCGGTACGTATAAACTTGAGCAGTAAATTTAAAAGAAAATAAGCTAAAAGTAGGAAGGGTAGAAAATGTAGGAGCCTGTTATTTTTAACCGGATGGATCACGACGAATTTTTCTTCTTTTATCCTCTAATATTTAACAAAATATATATGATGCTCTAACTCAGGACTGCCCAACTGGCGTCTCGCGGCACGAGATTTTAAACAAATTTAATTTTATTATTTTTTCCTCAGAAGGGAGATTCTATTGTTTCTTCGAAATGAAATTCAATCTGATACTACTGATCTGGAGAATGAGCTGCATAATTCCTACCTTCTAAGTAAACTTAGAAACTCGAATCAAACCAGCAAAGTATATCTAACTTACTGCGTATGGCCACGCCAATGTATTTCGATATAAATTGAAATTATTTGAAGTAGGTCTTGAAAATAATGATCTCGCACATTTCCCACACATTTTTATAATGTGGCCCTGGAGTAGATGCCAAAAGTAGAATGCGGTCCAACAGTAGCTCGAAGTTGGACAGCCCTACTAACTCAAAATGAAACTACAGTAAACCCTCGTTATTCACGGTTAAATTTATGCATACCGATTCACTATTCGCGGTATCAATTTTCATCTATTCACGGTTCGTGCCAACCACATCTATACGGCCGTTTGCTGTAGCAGTGTGTTACGAGAACGGCCCATACCTCACTATCATCATAATCATCTGTTGCTGTCTATCATCATAATGTAGTCGTCATTATTCTCCATTGATGATCCTCCAGAGGAAACATCATTCTAATCCCCTCTCTAAAGCTATCATTATCATCATTAGCATTAAGGTAAGTTAGTGAGAGGCATTTATTTTACAGTGTTTATTTACATCACATTTAATATATTGTTTTTATTGATCAATTTTCTTTACGGGTACATTTGTTATTTAATTTTAGTTAATGGTACATTAATATTTAATATAATGTAATATAATATAGAATTTCTGAACTCGGTATACCTATCACCCTTTATCCCATAGGTTCAAGGTTTCACTATTCACGGTAGTTTTCACGAATCTATCCCCCGCAAATAACGAGGGTTTACCATACTTTTAAAATAAACAAATCATCGACAATTTACTTTATTTTCAATTCTTTGCATATACTTTTCTCCCATTTACTCGCTCTTATCTTTTGGGGAAATATGTCACTGCTCTTCGTGTGGACACCACCACCAACTACTATTAAATATTGTTGAAAAGAGTAATCAGATTAAGTACGATATTCAAACTAATTTGCGTTAATAAAAACTCCATTGCAACAGTTACGTAATTTACGGTCTTCCGCGCACTAAAATACATCACGGATAGGTCTATTTTTAGTTTTTGATAAAATAACGAATTCATTTTTTAATACTTTAAGCGGCATTCCGATAGGCAAATTCTGACTCGCATTACTATCCACTAGTAAACTTTCCCAACAATTTTTTTAAATGCGAAAAGATGCTACGAATTAGACAGAATCTCGAGACGTCCCCAAACCGTGTCGGGTATTCTCTCCTTTCTTTGCCCATACCAAATTCTTGTTATGCACGAGCTAAAATCAGTTCTAAAGATTTGTTGTACTAAATATTTACAGGTTATAGCGGTCAAATTTCTTAAGTTGCTTTCGTATCTCATCATCGTATTTGTTAGAAACACTAAATTAAACAGCTGGAACCTAATACCTAAATTTCGTTTTACCAATCATTGCAACTCCACAGGACGCAACAATGCGCAGTTATTCGTCAGTAAAGGTCGAAATAACGCGGACACGGAAATCAACAAATCAAGAACCAGCTAAATTCAAGCGAGACGCACTGGGGTCAAGATTTTTCGTTCATGAATAACAGACCATTTTTTCTTAATTTTTGCATCCTGTCCTTTACATCCAAATACATAATACTGATCACAATATGAAGTGTCGCAATGTTCACAATTCTAACACACCCTTTTTACGGAACAACAATTGTGGAAACAGTAATTTTTACGTAGGTGTTACCTCAGATGAAGTTGGTGTTCAGTAATTTCACAATGCTCTCCATTTCTTTAATTTGCCGTCTTTGTAAGCCTAGGACTCATTGGCATCCCGCAAGTAGTTTATGTTTGTACGATTACTTAAAGCATTTTCATAATTCACGATGCTCGGCTTCATCTTTAAAAAAAAAAATTATATTTCAGTTCTCAGAACTAGTCTCTCAACTAACCTTTTAAATATATTATTAATAGGTAACAATCGCGAAGTGTGTAAGAAGTCTACCTTTACGCAATTTTTGCCAGTTCGCATTATAACTTGGATTATTTTGTACAAAAGGTTTGAACACATTTTTAAGTTAGACCTTAAGCCGTTGATTTCGAATAAGAAATAGGGTGGAGTGAAAAAATCAAAAGTGCCAGGATCAAAATTGAGGGGGTTTAGATAGGTGGCATACAAAACTGTGACTGCTACCGGCCAATTTATACAAATCGTATGTGCGCGCGACCAAAATTTGAACCCAGTGACCTCGGGTTCTGGACATGATAGAAAGGCAATTTAAAAACTATTTATGATGTATTTTTTACCTCAGAAGCAGATTAAAACATTTGCAGAGGGCTGCAGGCTCGATAATGCATGAAAAAAATCCGTATTTCGTCATTTTTGCTCAAAAAATGCATTTTTTCGGCCCTTTTTCTCCAAATATTTTGTTTTTAATTTGAAATTATATTTTATATTTTTTCTTTCAGGTTGAATTTATAAAATTGATAAATTACTGCCAAAAATTACTGCATAGTGGGATGTTAAAACGAAGTGACAGTTAAAATTCTTGATGGAGGTCAGATTTTCAAGCACAGATTCACTCCCCAATGGAAAACTTCCTCTTGGTAAAGATGCCATCCAACGTGTAATGGCAGAAGCGAACTGGACAAGCAGCTGATACGGTTGCACTTAGTCTGACTGAACACTGGATTTGGTGCAATGTCTATCCAATTTCACGCCCCAGTGTCACCAGCAAGATTCAGGATCTAGTCAAAGAATTTTCGAGGTAAAACTCAAATTTTCAGTCCCTTATAAAAAAATTTAAAATATGTCATACTTTTGTAAATTTTGTAGTTACATTTATTTGTTTGTGACTAATTTTATTAACACAGTCATGTGAATCAGTGATTTGCAAATCAAAAGAATGATCAGTAATAAATTCTGTTTTGACAGAACTTAACTTACGGTTTATAATTGAAATTTGCATTCACAACATTAAAGTTTTGGTAATTTTATAGGTTTGATAGATATCCAAAACAGAAGCGTGGTGACAAGTTCCGGAGTGATCTTGTTGTTTGACATCTTCTGTGAGGACTCAAATCGGAGAAGAGATTTGGATTTGTACGGGATCAACTCAAAATGACAGAAGACGACTATGCTTTCTGAGGACCAGAAAACAGCTAGAATAGGACGATGTGTTGATTTTAAGGAACGCCTTACATCGGCAGATACAAAAGGAGAGGAGTACAGCAGGAGCAAGCAAAAGAAAAGAATCGGTAAGTTTGATCCATATAAATTAAAAACCTTTTGATTAATGGCCACTGAAAATCTGGGTTTCTTGAAATGATTGTGCTACAAATTATAAAATTTTATTTTTGCATCTTTGGTAAACTATCTTGTATTATAATCATATTGTATTTTATTATCCCCAGGGAAGAGCTCAGAAGAGTTTTTCAAATTGTTTCCATCAAGCTCAGCAGCAATACATGACAGTGATCTCGACAGTCTCTCAAGTCAGGGCAGCCTGGAATCACATGATGAAACAGCTGGTGTCAGTAAACAACAGGAATCCAGGACATAACAAAATAGGAAGAGTCTACCAAACCTCGCTCGGCAGTGTGACAGGTATACTGTATAGTTTAAAATATGAGTATGCTTTGAACACTCTTGTTGCTCTGTTGACAATACCTATGAAAAAATTATTTATAATCCATGTAACGTTGCTAATAGTTAGAGTTCAAATCTTGGACACTGCTGCTGTCCAATGGATATCTTGTTAGAATGTTAACTTGATATAAAATAAATGTCTTTTACCAGGTATCAAGTAAGTGACAGAGCAGGAGCAGCAGTTGCATCAGCAGTTTTAGAGGATTATGGAATTATCGCTACTACTGATAAGATGAACGTAACTGACAGGTAACAGTCCAATTATCTTGTACATTAGTATCTGATCCAAATCAAGTATTTCACAGAAAGGCATACGTTTCAAACAAGTGTTGAAATTTAAATATTGTTAGTCAAAACCTATGGGGCTTGCTTAAATAACTGTCTAAAATTGAGTAAATTTGCACTATAATTGTAGGAGAACGTGGTAAGATTTAAAATTTTGATCTTTAGTTTGCATTTTGTAACAGATATTTCTCAAAATATTTATTAAGATGAATTTTGGAAATAGAAATTGGAAAATAGATATAAACCCTGAAATATCTAAAAAATTGCCTCTAATTTCCGAATACTATTTCAGGTGATGTCTACCTCTCACATGTGACTCCAAGTAATGGCAAGGGATCGACTATTGCAACAGATATATACAAGGCACTCAAAGACACTGAATTACAAACCAAACTTGCCATGATACGATCTGATGGGACTAATACGAGGGGCACTCAATATATTTTGCCCGACCTTTTTTTTTTCTTTCCAAGTTTCCTTGCAAGTTCCAGAAATTTTTTACACAAGTAGTTACATACCTTTTTCCCAAGTTTTTATTTTACCACATCGTCTCCATCCTTTTCTACGGCTTTCCTCCACCTCGAAAAAAGGGCCTTTATTCCTTGTGGTAAAAGACTGCTGGCTTCCGCTGGAGCCACCTCTTAACCTCCTCAACAACTTCGTCGTCAGTGAAACTTTCTTCCACGAATAGCATTCTTCATTGGTCCAAACAAATGGAAGTCTGAAGGTGCCAGATCCGGGCTGTATGGAGGGTGGGGTAACACAGTCAAGCGCATTTTTCTGATGGTCTCTCTTGTTTGCAAACTGTTGTGTGGTCTTGCGTTATCGTGCAAAAGAAGGACGTTTTCCAGTTTTCTCTCCGGTCGAACTCGCTTTGTACGTCTCTGGAGTCTCTGTAGGGTAGCAATATATGCCTCAGAGTTGATTGATTGTCATTTCTTCATAATGTCCACCAGAATCACCCCTTTCATGTCCCAGAAGATGGTGGCCATAACCTTTCCTGCAGAGGGAGCCATTTTGAACTTTTTCTTGTGTGAGGAGTAAGCGTGATGCCACTCCATGGATTGGCGTTTTGTTTCAGGTTCAGTGGTGTACTCTAGTCTCATCCCCAGTCACAATTCGTGAAAGGAAGTCATCCCCTTCTGTCTCGTATTGAACCAGTGAGAGATGTCACAGCCGATGCCGGGCGACTGCTGCGTGGCTTATCATCGAGGCTGGCTCTCCCTCTCTCCGATGATCTCGCACGTTTGGATCAGCGTCCAACTTTGCTTCGATCTTCGATAACAACAGTATCTCCGTAAACGTTTTGTTGACGTTTGTGAATCTTTCCAGCTGTTTCCTTCTCTGCGGTTAAGAACTCGATAACAGCTCTCTGTTTACGACGCCCATCACTGTCAGACGCCATTTTTCGAAACTGCGTTAACCATCGGTTTTATACAAGGGCGTTTAAAAGCGGTTTTATACAAGGAGGGGAGGTTGAAACTGGAAACATCCGGTTATGTGAAGCGCAGAAAGTTCAAACTTACGGCCCAAAAGACATTTCAGCCCCATTTAGCTAAGAAAAAATGGTGGGGCAAAATATATTGAGTGCCCCTAGTACAATGACCGGTTCAAATGGTGAAGCTATCAGATGCCTGGAAGAACTGCTTGGTAGACCTTTGCAGTGGAGCATTTGCCTACTACACTGTAATGAGCTCCCACTTCGTCACGTCTTTGTTACTCTGGATGGAACAAAGAGCCCAGATTGATTTTCAGGAAAGACAGGGGTTGAACTTGGTGGAAGTGTATCTCAGTGGGATGTGATTTCATTCAAACCAATTGGGAATTCAAAATTTCCAGTTATTCCTAACGAAGTACTGGAGGACCTCAGCACTGATCAGTATTATTCTTACAGAATCTGTATGACTTATGCTTGGCTGTGTTGATCCTGATCTTGAGCTGCTTGAAGTTGGACCGATCTGTCATTCAAGGTGGTTGACTCTGGCATGTAGAATCCTCAGATTTTATACATCTCAAAGGAAGCCTTCCAAAATTCTGGTCACACTTGCAGGGTTTTGTATCTTGGTCTATTTTCCAAGTTGGTTCCAGATCAAGAAGGAGTATCGATGCACAGATGGTGCTAAGAACTTTTATGATATGCTCCAAAGGATCCTGAAATTTCCTCACAAGGAAGCCAGAGAGATAGCCCTACAAACCCTCTACCGAAATGCATACTATGCTCACCCTGAGAACGTATTAATTGCCATGCTTGCTGATTCAGACCAACATCGCAATTAACAAGGTACTTTTGGTCAGAGGGAATGAATCAGTTGAAACAGTGATAAACAATGACTTCGAAGGTGATGACCTGATAAATTGATTCAGATGAGGATACTGAAGTCCCAGAGTTACAGCCTGACTTGAGTGTTGTGTGAAATGGTAGTGTCAGGAGATTCACGGTGCCTAAAATCGATAACGAAGCTCGAGGGTATCTCAAAATGATAAACTTAAATTCACCCGACATTCATGAGCCCCTTATCATAGTATCTCTAACCAATGAAGAACTCAAACATAAGAAAGGAAGCACTGAAACTCAACCAACCTTGGCATAATCAGGCTGTAGAGAGCCACATTAAACTTGTAACAGAGGCTTCCTCAACGGTGGTAGGATATGAACGTCGTGATGGCATTATTCGACAAAAGATAAAATCAAGAAAACTGATGAAAGTGTTCAATACAAAAATACAATATTCTGAAGCTGTTTAGAATGATTATTTTTATTACTTTGTTTAATGAGTGATACTTTAGATTTATCTTAAGTTAAAATTGTACATATTTACCACAAATTGTGCTGAAAATTGCAATCTTTGGCCAAAAATAATATAAATATGGACTTTTTGATGCATTACTGAGCCTGCAGCCCTCTGCAAATGTTTTAATCTGCTTTAGAGGTAAAAAATACCTCATAAACAGTTTTTAAAATGGCTTTCTATCATGTCCAGAACCCGAGATAGGTGTCACTAGGTTAAAATTTTGGTCGCGCGCACATACGATTTGTATAAATTGGACGGTAGCAGTCGCAGTTTTGTACGCAACCACCCAAAATTGGTTTTAAAGTTTAATCCTGGACAAAAGACAACTATCTAGACCCCCCTCAATTTTGATCCTGGCACTTTTGATTTTTTCACTCCACCCTAAATTGCGAAACTTAAAATTTTGATGGTTGTATTATTTTGTAAATTTAATGAAAAGCGAGTAAAACTTTTATTATATAATTATATAAAACTCCCATACCCGAAATCTAAGTTAATATTGTCCCTGCCTAATTATTCCACGTCCAGAGAATGTAATCCACTTCATCATCAGGGGGGGGGGATCCTTTCCAAATGCAGTTTCAAAAGTATTTCCTTATAATATTTTATTTAGCGAAGGAGTTAACCTTTAGTAAATTGTTTTATAGGAGCGTGGACGTACTAAGACTATCTGTAAACTTGCATATATTTATTATTCAGAATATAAGTAACAGCCAATTATTTTACCATATTGTAGTGTTCCCTACGCGAGTTATCTTGGTTTAACCAACAAATGACGAGGCGTATAAACTACAACGAGAAATGAATTGTTAAAGTGACCGACACGTAACCTTTTTTCTAACGAGAACGCGGACAACCTTTTAACGCCGAATTTTTTTGTAGGTTTAAGTTATGAATGCGTGTATTTGAAAGGCTACCAATTAGTACCGGTCATCGCGAAAGGGTTAAACAATATATTTCATCCAGTCAGAGGATTCAAAATGAAAACAAAATACAAAAACTGTTTTGTTTGATTCGGGTGCCTTGCCACGAAAATGAGTTAAGCCAAGGCACGAGACTCGTTTTATGATGATAATTTTTCTCTAATTCACAGCAGTAATAAAAAAAAGAAAATTAAGGAAAAGAAGTCCTATTCTTTATATCGAATTCAAATTTGCATAGCGGGATAGTCAGTTGAAACTACTCCCCTCTTCCTTTCAGTCACAGAATCCATCAACAGTAATTACATTAAAACACGCGCAAAACACAACACCACACTAATCAACATTTACATCCCACCAGATAGTTCACCTCAGGTGCCAGCCAATTACAATCCACAGTTACACAATCTTGCCTCTCTCACTAATGTCATCTTAGGAGGAGACTTCAACGCCAAAGACACTAGTTGGTACCTGCACAACCAAAACAACACCAGAGGCGCCAACATAGCCACACAACTAAACAGCCTCTTCATTCTTAACAATACAGAAGAACATACACACATACCACATCAAGCAGGATACTCAAACTCCTCCCCAGACATAACGTTCTGTTCCCCCTCACTAGCAACACATACACAATGGAGAACAGAAAAACAACTGTCATCAGACCACCTGCCCATCATCATTACAACACATTCTACACTCTGCCCCAACAGCCTTAGGCACACTTACAGAAATTACAAGAAAGCTGATTGGGAACAGTTCAAAATACAGACTGAGGAACAATTCACCACATTAAACAGCACACCCATCATAAACATCGATACAACACTCAAGACATTTAATCAGATTATCAATAATGCAAACAAATACATACCCAAGGGCAACATTAGGAAATACAACCCAAATTACACTAGAAAATAGCCCACCTCATAAGGCAACGTAACAACCTCAAACATAACACACAAACACCACACACAGAAGCCATAAAGCAGCAGATACAACAGCTCAACACAGAAATAAACAACAAACTCAAAGAAAAACAAACAGAAACATTCAGGGAATTCATAACAACACTAAACCACTCCACAGATACATACAGGCTATACAAGACTATAAACAGCATTACCCACTCTAACAGCGGCATTCACACCTCACACGCGGCTATCTGTCGCAGCCAAAATAATATCCCAACATACACACAAGCTAACATTCTAGTTAATCACTACGCAAAGATAAGTCACTTAAGCAGAGACAACAACCAGAAACACGCAGACAAACAAACAGCCAGACACAAGAAAACCTACAGACTCGACACGACCATTACACCCTTCAATACAGACCAGACCACCAAGATCATCAAAAACATTAAAAATTCGAAGGCTACTGGACCAGACAACATATCTAACATACACCTTAAACACTTGGGCCCACAAGGAATACTAGCTCTCACAAATATCAGCACATATTCATACCAACACTGTATTATTCCTGACATATGGAAACAAGGTAAAATTATTACACTACTCAAACCAAACAAAAATCCAACAGAACCAGCTTCCTATAGACCCATTACTTTACTATGCACACCTTCCAAAGTAACAGAAAGACTAATCTTACAAATCACCAACCCACACATACCACTATCGCCTACTCAACATGGATTCAGACCTCACCACTCAACCACGACATTACTCACTAACCTGACGCAGCACATCATGGATGGCATCAACTCTAGAAGACCAGCTCAACGTACACTATTAGCAACAATAGACATTAGTAAAGCATTTGATGCTATCCCACGCTTCCCTCTCATAAACAAAATACTCAACACAAACATGCACAATAACACCAAAAGGTGGCTGAGCAACTATCTCTCAGGAAGATACTCACATGTCACATTTAATGGCAAGTCATCCAAAAACAAGCTTTTTCCGAACGGGGTTCCTCAAGGCTCTGTTCTCTCACCAACACTCTTCAACTTATACATGCATGACATTCCAACACCCATAGATAACAAGCTTACCTTATCATCATATGCAGATGATATCACTCTAACATCCACCCACAACAACATCGACACCGCTACAAATAACCTACAAACATACATAAACAGTATACAAGACTGGCTCACACACAATAGACTCAAAGTAGCGCCCACAAAATCAACCATCACCTTGCTTACAAGCAACACAAAAGAACACCAGGTAATTCCACAACTTACACTAAACAACATCAACATTCCACACACTCACAGAACCAAAATACTAGGTGTCACATACAACACATCATTATCTTTTGCAAACCACATTCAGGACATTAAAAACAAATGTACGTCAAGACTTAACACGCTTAGGGTACTAACAGGCACAAACTTTGGACACCAGCAGGAAACAACATCACTCATCTACAAACAATATATTCGCTCAGTTATGGACTATGCTAGCCCATGCTGGGCACCCATTATCTCAAACACACACATAAACACCTTACAAACAATACAAAACAACGCACTTCGTATCATTACAGGATGCACTCAAACAACACCAATAGAACACCTGCACACAGAAACAAAAATACTAAAAGTTAGGGAACATTTAGACATGAGGGGAACACAATTCATGGCAGCAGCGACAACTAACCCACAACACCCTTGCCACTACATGTACAATCATGCACCAACACCTCGCACCATTAAGGTAACACCAGAGAGACATTATAACCAAATACTCCATTCCATACCACGCCCCACAGACATCACACACACACATAACACACACAACAAGCACTGACACGACTCGGTCCGAATGCGGTCCTAGGTGCGAAGCCGCCGCCCATTAACAGGTCAGAGATCAGCCTGAGCAGATCGGATCGAGTTAACTTAGCACGATTCCGATGTGGACATCACCCCAACTTATGGACATATAAACACAGACTAGACAACTCCATAGACGACACCTGCCACCTGTGCCAAGACACACCACAAACAATTGAACACATTATGACGGACTGTACCGCTCTAGCACAACAACGAACACAACACAACATCACGAGTGCGCTGAACCTCTGGTCCACTCCGGAGAGGGCGATCGGTTACCTGCGTGCCGCCGGCTTGCTCGATCAGGGTGGGCTGATCGGCTAAACAACAACAACAACAGTAATTACATTTGGTCAAACTGAATCTTATGAACTGTTAAAAAGAACGTGTAAGCAATATTATTTCTTACCTTACTTTCTTTAGGCCTAATTCAATTTTATTACTAAAGTGTATAATAATTATAAATAAAGCTGAAACTAAGCCCACGATTTTCCTTTAAACTTAGGCTCCGCCTCCAATAATTAATTTATTCACCAAAGTCATTCCAGGCGATTTTTACTATTATTTTAATGAGGTTCTTTAACCTCCTTCCCAACATCTACTACGGTCATATAACAGAGGGGACCTACTCCTTTACGTGGGATCCGAACCGCGGATCGCTACATCATCTGGACGTAGAGGACGGTCTCCCACGCAACTACTCTCCAGGCACAATGTCGCATCCCAGGTGGTGGTGACTACGACTACTACTACTACTACTACTAGTAGTAGTGTAAATACTGTACGTTTCCAGTTTTGAACCTAGGCCTATAGAAGAGATAATTAAATACAGAGGCTAATTTACCACGGGCAGTGTGGCTATGTGGGGCCCTTGGCACTCCAGAGAGAGGCCCCTCCTCTATACCTACTTATCTAGTGAAATAATGGAACAAAATTCCAGTGTGTAAAATTATATATTAGGTTAATTCCATAGGTATAACCGTATAACAAACTCATTTTCTGTATAAACAGTATGAATGAATGGTGAAGCTAGAAAATATGCCTTCTGCATGTCTTGGCAGAGAAGTTTTCAATTACAATGGCAAAATCAAGTGTCTTAAGTAGATCACACTCAATGTTCATCAAAGCCAGACTGTTCAAGCTTTCCAAGCCGATAGAATTTCTCTGAGCATTCTTTATGGACTAAGTTTTGAGAAACTCCGCTCACCGGAACAATTTGTAACCATGATTGAGAGGAATATACGGAGCAAAATCTCGGGAAACCTTTAGAAATCTCTAGGGAAAATAAGAAAGCTATTGTAGACACCTTTAGTATGTCGATTTCGTCACACTTCCGCGAGAACAGAGAAAATTGCACAAATAAGCGATTTTGATGCGTCAGAAGCTAAAAACACATTTATAACGTCTCACAAGAGGTTTTGTTTAGATGCTTTCACCGGTATACTGTATATACTGACGACAAAGTGTCATCAACATTTCAGCTCATCCTCTTCGAATCTATTTCGTTAACAAATTGCTGAAAAAGATTTTTTGGGCTGTTAAATCTTGGAGCCGTGGGTCAGTGCCCAGTTGGCCCATGCCTAAAGACGGCACTGACAGCGGGTTGAAATATCTTCCTCTTGCCTAAAGTCATGTAAAAAAATAGGAAATTAAATGTTTATCTAAGTTATATCGCGAATTACTGCAGAATTTAAGACTTTTTATGCAGAAATTTTACGCTTTAAAAATAGGATTCCCTTGCTAATTCTATTACCTTAGCTAGCAATACAGAATGTACTGTACTAAAGCTACTCCATTTGCCCTAAAGTCATCTGACAAATTTTGAAGTTATCGTAAGCCTGGCTTTAGGTTAACCGTTAATTCATTATAAGCATCTCAAAGTTAGAAATCATTATAATTCGTTAACATTTAACCCAGAAAAATAAACAAGGAAGAGAGTGTTACTAATTACTAAAGCTCGAACGCATTACCATACAAAATTTCAACTTGAAACGCGACAAAAAGAAATCAAAATGAGGAAGTGAATGTCCTATTTTGAAGATTTTACTAATACGGTAGACCTAGTACACAATTTATATTGTGGTCTAAACCTAGTCTGTTACAATACTACAAATTATGTAAGCTAGGCTAATCTAACAATTGAATAACCATGTACACTTTCAACTAAGGCTACATAACAAGAGTGAAGTGTACAAGTCACAAAAAAAGAAAAGGAAAAGAAAAGGAAGCTACTCGAGAGAAAAATGCCCGACTCAATCAGACATGCTCATCCATTCTGCTTCCATAGACTTTGCTTTCCTCGGCCTACAGACCCAACATACACTAATTATTTCCTAAACATCGGCAAACCAGTCTTCCCATGAGACCAGTACAGTACCATATATGTGTGTGTGTGTGTGTGTGTGTGTGTGTGTGTGTGTGTGTGTGTGTGTGTGTGTGTGTGTGTGTGTGTGTGTGTGTGTTTTGCTCGCTTTTTTTGTTAAAGGGTTTTTTAATAATTTGGGGTTTTACTGTATCCAATAGAAAATCTGTTTACATATAAAATAAATATTGTATATACAAGGTGTCCCAGAAGTCTTGGAGGAGTTTTATTTGACTATAACTTTTTCCTTTTTTTATTAATTTATTTTTCTTTTTCAGTTAAAGTACCCTTGCTGCGATTAATGAAAATGGAATACTGGACAGTGGGACAGAGTAGCTATTGTGGAACTTTATTTGACAAACAATTCTGCCATCGTTGCGCTCAAAGAGCTTTTCGATTAAAATTCAACACACGTTCTGCTTCTTCTGATCGAGCTATTCAACGGTACGTCGCTAAATTTCGTATGGGAAAGGGTCAGGGAGACGAACCACGGACTGGGCGTCCTCAGACAAGTCGAAGTCCAACTCGGGTTGAGATGGTTCGTGAAAGCGTTGAGGAAAATTCACATCAGTCCGACGACGCAGCCAGGAATTAAGCATTTCAAGAAGTTCCTTACATCATCCTTTACTCGTACAAAATTCAAATTGCTCAAGAAGTTAAACCACAAGATCATCAGAGTCGGATAACGGACGCTAATGCGATTTTGAGTTACGCAATGAAAATAAGGATTTTCACCAGCTGTTAAATTTGTAATTAAAATCGCAATAAATATATTTTCAAGTATTACAAACCTTTTTTATTTGATCCCCAAACAAAAAAGTTATAGCCAAATAAAACCCCTCCAAGACTTCTGGGACACCCTTTAGTTCCAATAAGTTACTTTTATATGTTGTGAAAACATATATTTAAAATATATAAAATAGACTTTCTTTTAATTAAATCCAGACCTACAGGCGACAATACATGCTCAATTAATTTTTTCAGCTTTTATATTTCAAACCAACCAACAGAATAATCGCTAAATTGGGTGTAAGATTTATATTAATGTTAGGTCTAGGCCATACAGCGGTGTTTCTCAATCTTTTTTGCGCTGGCAACCCAATTTTGACAAAAAAAATTCGCGATCCTCCTTCCCTAAATGGTGATACAGTACATACTTCAACTACAAAAACAGCTCCCGAACTATTTACCCACGTGATGATGGAAGGCTTGGTAAGAGGTGAAAACCTAATCCGTTCAATGTAAAGGTGGTAGTGTCTGCCGAACTTGCAGGAAAGAGGAAACCTACAAGATAAATTGATTCAACTTTCTTCTGATAAAACCCTACAGTTGTCATTCCCGTCAGAAGACTCGTCTACATTTTGGGTAGCATGGAAAAGTGAGTATCCGAAACTGGTGTCTGAAACATAGAAAGTTTTAATTCTATTTGCAACTTCGTACTTATGCGAATTGAGCTTCTCATCAATGGCTGCAAATAAAATAAGGCAAATAAATTGAGCGTCTGTGCTAATTTGTGTTTAGTTTATTTTCAACCGAATAAAAGAAGATTAACAGTCAAGATGATTACGAATAACAGAAAATAATTTTAATTTCATCTGTAAAACTAACATTACAAGTGTTTTTCACTTTGAAAAATATGTCTGATTTTACATATTTTGTGATTTTCATCGGAAAAATAAACTTCGATTTTCCATGTACAAGGATTTTATTTTGCAAAGGACCGAGACCCTCCCACCCCTTGAGCACTTCCCGCGAACCTCGTTTGAGAAACACTGCTTGTGAAGTATCTAATACAGTATTTTCAACTACTCTTTTTAATAAACACTGGCCAACAAGTATTTTTCATCAGATATAATTATGGGTGGGCTAGATAGAGAGCTGTTGGGACGCTGATTCCAAATCTGTTTTCGATTTTCCTCTAGCACGTCTAGTTTTCGAGATGAGACCGATCATAATATATATAATAAATATATATTATAATACTATACATAATATATATAATATGCATATAACTACGTATAATACAATATGAGTCCTTTATATAATATAATAATATATAATATTATATATACGCAATATATAATATGCGTTCTTTATACATGTAGCGGAGTATTTTGTTGTTGTAGCTTAGGTGTAGGTTTCTGCTTTACCGTTTCTGTACCCTCATGAATGGCATTTTGTCGTTTCAACTTAGGCTTTCCGCAGGTTATCTTGTAGTATTTTAGGTGAGAGTAGTTGCTGGCCAAAATTTGCAAACATTGCACATTTACACCCTTTTATTCTTTGGCGCAACAGTTTCGCGACTAAATCACAACGGCGTACAATCATGATGGATCTTCTGAAAACTCACCAGTTATACTTCGGCTGTCCACTAGGCGACCAAGATAAGGGGTGGGCGCCACATGTTATCTGTACCACGTGTTCGAATGGATTATGTGACTGGTTGAACCAAAGGAAAAAGTCGATGCCGTTCGCTATACCCATGATATGGAGGGAGCCGAGAGACCATCATGGCGATTTACTTTTGCAATGATAACATAACTGGATTCTCCGTGAAGAACAAGCATAACATCGTTTATCCGAACGTAGACTCCGCGATCAGACTGATCCCTCACGATGACACGATGCTGATTCCGGTACCTCCACAGCATGGACTCGATTCTTTAGAAGACGAAAGGGAATCCGACGAAGGTGCGATTGGCGGAGATGCGAGACCTCCGGCCGATCTTGACTACACACCTGACGAAGAGCAATCGGAGCCCGAGAGGCTTACCCAAAACGAGTTGAATAGCCTCATTAGAGACCTAGCCTTCTCACAGCGAAGCTTGAAAGCGGTTTTCCTGCAAAACGGGAACTTAAAGCCGTCCATCCCGATCGCCCACTCCGTTTATCTAAAGGAGACGTACGATAACATGAATATACTACTCGAAGCAAGCCAATACAGCACTTATCAATGGAATATCTGTGGTGATCTCAGTCAATGGTATGTTAATGGGCATGCAAGGAGGGTTCACAAAATACTGTTGTTTCCTATACCTATGGGACAGCCGTGTTACCGCGGATCATTACATCAGACGTGACTAGCATCAATGAAGCACATACGAGCCAGGAACGGGCAGTGTCCAGTGTATTCCTTTAGTTGATCCAAAGATTTTCCTGCCACCTCTCCACATTATGCTCGGTTTAATGAAAAATTTTGTGAAAGCGATGGGTAAAGCGAATTCGAGAGGGTTTCGATACCTTGTTGAGAAATTTGCAAACATCAGTGCCGCGAAAATGAAGGAGAGAATTTTTGTGGGGCCCCAAATCAGGGACGATCTGCAGGATGAAGGTTTTGAAGAAAGCCTCAATGCCTTAGAATTAAAAGCATGGCAGGCTTTCAAATGGATTTGTGGCAACTTCTTGGGTAACCACAAGTCTCCCGCATACAAAGATGGAGTTCAGAAACTGCTCGATGCATATCAAGAATTGGGCTGTCGCATGTCCTTGAAAATACATTTATACATTCGCATCTAGCTTTCTTTCCCGAAAACCTTGGCGCGGTGAGTGACGAACAGGGGAAACGCCTCCAAGATATCCAGTCAGTGGAAAACCGTTACCAAGGTTTCTGTAACGAAAGTATGCTAGCAGACTACTACTGCTGGATGTTGTACCGCGACGATCCAGACAAGGTTTACAAAAGAAAATCGTACTCGCAACGTTTTTAGGTTGGTGTACATTTCTTTTTATGAATAAAGTTTTAATTTTACGATAAATTGTGCTGAAATTAACACCAGTCATATTTCGATAACTAGATGTGCTAGAGGAAAACCGAAAACAGATTCGGAATCATCAGCGTACAAAACTGGCCTAGAAAAGTTTGTACACATCTTTGATGAGAAAAAAAAGTTCGATTTTGTCGACCAGTGTAATTAGTAGCAGTCAGGGACAGGAAAGTATGCCATACTCAAAATCCCAAACATACCATGATAGGCTATGTCAACGTACTTGTTGAGATCAATGATATGCAATTAAAAATATCTAAGGAAATTAATTTTACATTGTACTGTACATACACACAATATGCAACAGTAATTAGTAAACTTAGTTTTTTACTATTAGCAAAGTAGGGGAAGGTTGGGTAATATGGTATACTAAGGCAAAACGGGATGTAGAGGATTTCAACTTTAAAAATAGCTGCCACATGCCGACAGCCAGTGGAACTGTTTCAGCCACCTCACGTGACCAGTTTATCATGGTAGCGTGCTCATGAATCGAAGCTTCTGCAAACGAGGTGAGTTTGTTTGATTTTTGTAGGCTCCGTTATAAAAATTTAGTCCTAATGCTTATAAATAAGCAAATAATATATCACATTTCATTTATATACTTCAGAAAATCATAAAAAGCAGATTTGCTTATCTATTTTAAACTTAGGACTAGATTTGGCATAGTGGGGTTGTTAAAATTTGGCAACGAGGCGTTGGGTAAAACGGGATAGTGATATCCCATTTTACCCATACATGAATAATTCAGGTATATAATTAAAGTATGGCCACTCTGCCGCCAGCTGGTACATCTGGACAAAATGTTTATACTTCAGCTAATGAGAACATTAAATTTTCTTCGACATCCCGGTACGATTCACCGGAAAATATTTGTCCATATCCAAAAGCAATCTCGTGACTACATAAACCTGCTCGTGGCACCATGAGAAAACGAGGTAAGGCAGCAATTCTAACAAGCAGTCCTTATAAAGCCGAGTTACAGAATGGATTATAAGCCAAGCATGACAAAGAATAAACAGACAAAGGCTAAACCTAAAACACAAATAGTACAAGTAGATAAAGCAAAATCTCTCCGTACACCAAAAAGAACATCAGAAAGTAAAGTAGCTCGTCGATTAGCTGTGGAAGATGGTGCGACAGACAGCGGATTAGACGAAAAACCCGACTGCATATGCCTTTGCTGCAACGATTTATATACAAAAGAAAAAACGGCGAAGGATGGATTCAATGCATGTCATGATACAAATGGGCTCACGATGTGGACAGTGATGATGATCAATTCACTTATGAATTATGTTTGTAAACTAAATTTCAAATATAAACCTACTTAAATATCATTTATAAATAAATTAGTTATATTTTTATCATTAACATTTTTTTCTCGTTTTACTTAACTTTTACGCTTATGACTACAACTGAAAATAAATTAGTTTACCTCAAACTAACACACACAAGCCATAAAACAGCAGATACAACAGCTCAACACAGAAATAAAAAACAAACAAAAACATTTAGAGAATTCATAACACTAAACCACTCCACAAATACATCCAGGCTATACAAGACTATAAACAGCATTACCCACTCTAGCAGTGGCATTCACACCTCACACGCGGCTATCTGTCGCAGCCAAAATAATATCTCAACATATATATTAGAGTTGCACCGATGTATCGGTATCGGTATCGGCCGTATCGGCCACTTTTCACAAAGTATCGGTATCGGCCGATACTGTTCTGAAAACCGATACCGATACTTTGAATTACTGTTTTTTGAAGAAATTATCTTATTTTATATATTATTAAATTTTTTTATTATTATACAGTAATATCTTATTTAGTTGTTTAATATATATTTTATCAAAATTAGCAATGTTTACATTTACTAACAAAACAAAAAATCAAAATGTAACTATAGGCCCCTATACAAGATTACAAATATTCAATACAGTAATACAGTATCATATAAATATACAATTTCAAATTACAGTAATAGTTTTCAGTAAAAATGAAAGTTTTGTAAAGTTGTTCATAGATGGCACCACGCGGCATGCATAATCATAATAAACCATTCAGTTGCTTGAATGCTTGAATCTCGTGTGTAAAGTTATTGATAATACACTACCATTATATGCATTCGTTTAGAACTTTATATAATAAGATATATATATATATTTGCTTTTTCTTAATTTAATTTAAACATAATTAAATTACAGGCTCTAGCTATATATTATAATATATTATATTATTATGAAATTAAAAGGAAATTAAGTTGGGATTGGGAAAGGCATTTTAAGTTAATTGAGATATTATATCATTTACTTTAACTTTTATTAATAATTTTAAAACAATTAATTAAAAAGTATCGGTATCGGCACTTTTTTGTGGTATCGGTATCGGCCAAAATATTGGTATCGGTGCAACTCTAATATATATACACAACAAGCTAACATTCTACTTAATCACTACGTAAAGATAAGTCACTTAACCTTTTAAGGACGAGTCCGCAGCATATGCAGTCACTCTTGTTACCAGAACGTATAGGTTTTATTGTTATTCAAAACTAAATATTTTAGTAACTAGTCACTGAAATGACACACACTTTGGGTTCCTTTCTGAACAACTAAATGACATCTATATATAAACATGTAGAAACATTTATAGAAACAAGGCATTGTAGTACAATTTATATTATTATTTCTGGTGGACCTTAAGGTACCATCCGTCATTAACCCTTTAATGACGGATGGTACCTTAAGGTCCACCAGAAATAATAATATAAATTGTACTACAATGCCTCGTTTCTATAAATGTTTCTACGTGTTTATATATGGATGTCATTTAGTTGTCGGGAAAGGAACCCAAAATGTATCATTTCAGTGACTAGTTACTAAAATATTTAGTTTTCAATAACAATAAAACCTATACGTTCTGGTAACAAGAGTGGCCGCATATGCCGCGGACTCGTCCGTAAAGGGTTAAAGGGTTAAACACTTGGCCCACAGGGAATACTAGCTCTCACAAACATCAGCACACATTCATACCAACAATGTATTATTCCTAACATATGGAAACAAGGTAAAATTATTACACTACTCAAACCAAACAAAAATCCAACATAACCAGCTTCCTATAGACCCATTACTTTACTATGCACACCTTCCAAAATAACAGAAAGACGAATCTTATAAATCACCAACCTACACATACCATTATCACCTACTCAACATGAATTCAGACCTCACCACTGAACCACGACATTATTCACTAACCTCACGCAGCACATCATGGATGGCATCAACTCTAGACGATCAGCTCAACGTACACTATTAGCAACAATAGACATTAGTAAAGCATTTGATGCTATCCCACGTTTCCCTCTCATAAACAAAATACTCAACACAAACATGCACAATAACACCAAAAGGTGGCTAAGCAACTATCTTTCAGGAAGATACATGTCACATTTAATGGCAAGTCATCCAAAAACAAGCTTTTTCCGAATGGGGTCCCTCAAGGCTCTGCTCTGTTCAACTTATACATGCATGACATTCCAACACCCATAGATAACAAGTTTACCTTATCATCATATGCAGATGACATCACTCTAACATCCACTCACAACATCGACACCGCTACAAATAACCTACAAACATACATAAACAGTATACAAGACTGGCTCACACACAATAGACTCAAAGTAGCGCCCACAAAATCAACCATCACCTTGCTAACAAGCAACACAAACGAACACCAGATAACTCCACAGATTACACTAAGCAACACCAACATTCCACACACTCACAGGACCAAAATACTTGGGGTCACATACAACACATCATTATCTTTTGCAAACCACATTCAGGACATTAAAAGCAAATGTACGTCAAAACTCAACACGCTTAGGGTACTAACAAGCACAAACTTTGGACACCAGCAGGAAACAACAACATTCATATACAAACAATATATTCGCTCAGTTATGGACTATGCTAGCCCATGCTGGGCACCCATTATCTCAAACACACACACAAACACCTTACAGACAATACAAAACAACGCACTTCATATCATTACAGGATGTAGTCAAACACCACCAACACCTGCACACACAAACAAAAATACTGAAAATTAGTGAACATTTAAACTTCAGGGGAACACAATTCATGGCAGCAGCGACAACTAACCCACAACACCCTTTCCACTAACATGTACAATCATTCACCAACACCTCGCACCATTAAGGTAACACCAGAGACATTATAACCAAATACTCCATTCCATACCACGCCCCACAGACATCACACAATATAGAACACACACACACAGCACTGACACGACTCGGTCCAAATGCGGTCCTAGGTGCGAAGCCGCCACCCATTAACAGGTCAGAGACCAGCCTGAGCAGAACTGAAAATAAATGTTAAGAATTCAAATTTATATTTTCAAAACCTCAGTTTACATCCCATTTTACCAACATAATGAAGGTAAAAGAAAAATTGCACACTCTGGAAAATACATTTATTTTACAATTCGCAACAATATTTTTACATTTCGTATTTTTATTTTATTAGTACATAATATTCTTGAGTTTTACGAGCAATTTCGGTTAAGATTCGGTAGAACACATCCACCAAACTCTATAATATTTATACAGCGAGATCGAGCGGAAAAAAACAAAGAATACCTTATTCTACACTAATTTTGGCGAAAACTCCTATTTATCGAGATATTTATTTTCTTAATTATTAAATTTTGGCGCCATTATTCACTAGTCAAATCATTTCGTCCCGTGACGTATGTAGTCATGTTATTATCATTAGCTAATCAGCGGCTGCCCCATTGTCGCGTGATACTCCCGCGCAGGTCCGGCGGCTGAAATTTGAATTCAACAGTCGCGTTAGAATGGCTGTCTCTGGTGGGAGCTCCCAGTCCGAGTGGGACGTCATCTAGGCCTAGGTTAGGTTAGAGGTACTACTTACCTTTCCGAGTCCCGAATTCATTATGGGGTACTCATGCCCGGTTAGGTCAACTGTATGCTCTTGACTTAACCAACTGTCAAGGGCATACAGTCGACCAAAGCGAGCATACAATTAACCTTTGTGGTATCCAACCATAAGTGATTATACACGGAAAGGTAAGGTTGGGTCATTGTCGGGCCCCGAAAGGTAAGTAATACCAGGTTAGGTTACTTTTGCCGTGAATATTACTGACGAAAATAGGTTTTTCTGGTGTATTTCATGCTATTTCAATTGATTCTGGCCTTTTTAGCCCACAATTTCCCTCTTCTTCAAAGCCGGGGGGAGTATCTCCATAAGGGTACATTTGCGCCAAAAACTAAGGTCAGATTCAACTGAAACAGCATGAAATACACCAGAAGAACCTATTTTCGTCACTAGTTTGGGTGGATGTGTTCTACCGAATATTTACCGCAATTTCTGTGATTGGTAGACCAGGATAATTAGCAGAAGCACCTGAAGATTAGTTGTCCCGTTTTACCCAACCTTCCCCTTCCTGCTTATTATGGTAGTATGAGATAATTAATGTACAAGGTGTCCAAGAAACAAGGTTTCAAAAAATAATTAGTCATAGGTACTCATTAAAAATCGCACTTTAAAGCCACACAAAATTCACTACTTCGTCCACCCGTATTTTTTTATGCAGGAAGGAGGGGCCAAGGGCGAATGCCCGTAAAAGCCCCCCTCCCTTCGATAGAAGAAGAGCCAAAATCAAGGTCCAGGGTTTTCGTGATGCCTAAACACACTGCGTTTGAAAGATGGGAGGTCATAGACAGGAGGAAAGATGGATTGAGGAAGATTGTTCCAGAGTTTACCGGTTGAGTCGATGAAAGACTGGAAATACCGATTAACCCTTGCGTTAGAGAGTTCAAAAGAGCAGTGTCCGTTATGAGAGAGAGATTTACAAGGAAAAGTAGAACCACAAAAGGCCTTGCGGCCCATACCGAGGAGGTACCAATGGCAACGGGTGCCACGGAAAAATTCACACACCCTCAAATAGTGTGCAAGATGCGATCTAACCTTTTCTTGAACAGATCCACAGAAGAACTGTTCACAACTTCTGAAGGTAGCCTGTTCCACGTGTCACAGATCTTATACGTAAAGTAATTCCCACACACACTACTCCTAAACCGTTTCAAATCCAACTTCCAACCATTGTTGCGAGTTGGGTTATCATTTAAACTAAACATGCTTCTAAAATCGACATTGTTGAACTCGCGTAAGACCTTGAAAACCTCGATCAGTTGACCGTGCAGCGTCCGAGTTTCCAGCGAAAACAAATTCAGGGCGCGTAAGCGTCGATTATAGCCCATATGCCTAACGGAAGGGATTAACTTTGTGGCCCTCGCCTGCACTCGCTCTAGCCTCTCAATATCTTTCCTGAAAGTGGGCGACCAGAACTGCACAGCATACTCAAGGTGCGGCCGAACCAGAGAATTGTACAGAGAGAGCACAATCTCCTTGTTCCGAAATCGAAATTGCATCCTCATATAAACCAACAACTTCTGGGCTTTCTTTTCCACCTCTACGCACTGTTTCGTAAACTTAAGGTCGCTGCTAATTAGCACACCCAAGTCCTTTTCCAAATCAGTCGCCTCGATATTACTACCCAACATCGAGTAGTCTGACTTGGGATTGGCGTAGCCAATGTGCATCACCTTGCATTTACCCAAGTTAAACGGCATTTGCCATTTTTCCGACCACTCTCCTATCCTACCAAGGTCCGCACGCAGTTGCTCGATCGCCTAGGGCGTCCCAACATTGGCCTCAAGCTTGGTGTCATCAGCGAATTTGGCCATCCTACTGACGATGCCACCGTCGATATCATTTATGTAAATGATAAACAAGAGTGGCCCCAAAACGGAACCCTAAGGAACCCTGCTAGTGACCGAGGCCCAAAACGAACTAACCCTTTAATTACAGCCCTCTGCCGCCTATTCTTCAGCCAGTTTTCTATCCAGCTACCTACTTCCCCACCGATACCCATCGCGCGCACTTTGGCCATTAGCCGGCGGTGAGGTACCTTATCAAAGGCTTTCTCAAAGTCGAGATAAAGTATATCAATCGCCCTACTCTTATCATACTCACTCAACATGACGTGGAAAAACTCGAGCAAGTTGATGAGACACGACCTATGCCGTCTAAACCCATGTTGGGAGTCCCCAAGCAGCTTGTAGTAATCCAAATGGTCAACGATCCTATCCGCTATTATCCCCTCTAATAATTTAATTTACCTACAACCGAAGTGAGACTAAGGGAACGATAGTTCCCTGGACTTTCGTGATCCCCTTTCTTAAAGATAGGGGCAGGGTTGGCAAAAACCCAACTACCCAGCAAAAAACCAGTTGGGTTTTTGCCAACCCTGGATAGGGGTCACATTGGCTTCCCTCCAGTCACCAGGCACCTGGCCCGTCTCCAACAATTTGTTGAAGACTGTAGCCAGGTGGGGAGCCACCTGGTCGCGCACCTCCTGCAACACTGGGGAGGAACTGGTCTGGCCCAGGAGCCTTAAACGCGCTCAGTTTGTCTATTCTATCGGCAACGACTGTCGCGGTACACCGAACACTATCCAGGCCAGCACCTTCGTGCCTGACGCCTGGCTCGGGGATGACGCGGGTGTCCTCCCTAGTGAACACTCCCGCAAAGTACTCATTCAGCACATTAGCGATGTCCGCGTCTACTATTAACATAACTGAAGAACTCCTCAGGGTTCCCCTTGCAGATGCTTGCCACCCGTAGTTCTTCGTTATGTTTCGCTAGCCTAACCTTCGCCTTCACTTCCCTGCACTGGCGGACATACGCCTCAGTGTTCTCATGGGAACGATTGACCTTCACCCTCCTTTCCGCAGCTTTCCTCTTTCGGATAGCCAAAGCGATGTCACGACTGAACCACTTAGGCTGCGTTGAAGCACGGGTGACCGGTTTTGAGGGTATGGCAGCAGACTTCAGCACCATAAACTCGTTCCGGAATGCACTCCACACTCCCTCAACATCGCCGCCGACCTCTAACCCCATCTCACCTACGCTATCCCGGAGACCAACAAAGTCCGCCCGCCGTAGATCGAGCTTACTGCCTCTATAGTCACTACGCTTCACCCGAGGGACGCAGACACAGAACATAATCAGACCGTGATCACTCCCGCCCAACGATTCGTCAACGGTGAAGCCAGTGACGAGGTTGTCTTTGGTCGTGAATATTAAATCTAGAACGTTTTCGCCTCGTGTAGGCCCACTGACTCACTGAGTAAGGAAGTTCTCACCAGCAAAGTCAACTAGCCTCCATCCTTCGGCATCAGCAGTCCTGTTTTCCCACTTTATGCCACGACAGTTGAAGTCTCCTAAACTACACACACCTGTCCTCGAGGAGGAGATGCGGAGGTCTGTACACCAAGATCAACCTATAGTTCGTCCCTCCCATGTTCAGATCGTCGCCAAGCAGCTCCCTTTCTGATCGGAACTGGCAGTCAACCGGACTCAACGTGTCCCTCACGTATATTAGTACCCCTCCCACCTCCCCACCTACGGGTACGGTCTTTGCGAAACATTCTATACCCGGGAATCTCGAACTCCCCAACGTAGTCCCTACGATCAGTATGAATCCAGGACTCGGTGATAGCAACGATATCCTGGTATTCTGATGCTAAGAGCGCACGTAGCTCGCAAAACTTATTCCTAATCGACCTAGCATTGAAAAGCATTGCACGAAAGGAGCCTTCCCTATTCTGACCGCCCCCTAGCACGACCCATTTCCCCAATAGCCAGGGCTGTCGGCAGTTGAAGAGCCTCTCACCAACGACGGGGCAACTTCCGCAGGAGGCTGAGCTCCCTCCAACGGGGAAGGATGGCCACCCCCCTGTACATGGACGCACCTTTCAGTTGAAGGTACGTCCGCCACCGGCTCAACATCTCTCCTCGGTGGGGGCCCATCATCAATCCCCCGGGCTTGACCTCACCATACAGTATAGGTGGCGGTCAAGCAGTGTGCCTAGCACACCTTTACTCTTGACATTGAGGTGGACACCATCCCTCTGATACAGGTCCAGCCTGTCCGAAAACGCGTCGAACGGGTCAACAAACCTCACGCCCAGTGGGACGCACAAGTCTTGCACCCTCTCGTTGATGCCAATGACCTTACTGAGCGCGTGGTCACTGGCATTCATCCGCGGAAAAATACCCATCAACATTCCTCTGTCTGTCTTCAGTTTTAGATCATCCGCAAGAGATGATCTCAGTGATGATCCCTTCCGTTGAACCTACCCTACCACTTTTGCGGAACAGGTCGTTGCCACCAGCGTGGTCAACGATCGCAGTCCTCCGACTAGCCACGCGCAGCTTCTCTAATTCCTTCCTTAAATGTGCCGTTCCCCGACCGGGTGAGCACCTTACCTTCCTCCTGTCTCGGTTTGCAGAAGCAAAGTACTTCTCCTAGCCCCTGATCTGCGAGTCCCAAAAAACGGTGTCTTCCTCCTTCGCGCACAGGAGACTAAAGCGGTTGGAGGTCCTGATAGCGGCCACCGGGGTCTCAGGTCTCGGCTTCGCAGCCATCAGTAGGCCCCTTCCCCCCTTTTTCTTCATCGGCCCCTTCCCACCCTTCTCTATCGGTCCCTTCTTTGCGCCCTCCCTTCTCTCCACCTTGCGCCGTGGTTCCCTGCATTCCACGTGGGTCGTTGGCGATTCCTCACACTGATTTTGTGCCCTGGCCCCAGGTTGCACCTCGACCCTTTCTTCACGGTCTCGAGCTCTGTCCAGTCCATCGCTGGACCGCCTTTCCAGGGCGGCTATCCTATCAATGAGCTCTGGGGTAGAGGGCGCAGCCGCGTCAGTGACCGCCGCACCTCCAACAGCCGATCTGGATGACTCGAGCCGCCGGACCCTTTCCTCTAGCTTCTCGTAAAACTGTATGAGTTCGCAAAAGCGGCACATGCTGGAGTGGTTGATCTTCTCGAAGCAAGCTTCTTTGAAGTTCGTCACCCACTGGTTTACTCCACACCTCGCACACTCAGCCTTCAGTTTCTGCGGTCGTCATTGTAACTTATTTTTGTTCTAACTCCGAAAACACTGAATAAGATAAAGCGTTCTAGCAATGAACACTTTCGAAAACGTTCTGACCAGTACATAAAGGAGGGGGTGGGGTGAATTATTCCCGCGCAAGCGGCATCCACCTACCTTCAAGTGACGTTCATCCCATTCAGAAAACTACACCTCTCACTGCTGCCGCACCGACCAAAGGTCTCCCAGGGCCGGACAGTCCCAAACGTGTCGCAGCTACCAACTGACAAACACTCACGACGCAGGCGTCACGGATTTCCCGCCAGGAGCGACAGCGAAATGCAGCTCCTTACTAAGTCTTACTAGTCACTCACAAGCGGCCAGACTCTTGGAATCCAGTGTTCAAGGGATATCCCACCAGACCCAGCAGCTACGCCCGAGACTTTTAGCTGGCCTGGCAGCCAGCTGGGCAGAAAAGCTCTCTCACCTAAGAGCAGTACAGCCAAGCACCATCAATTGGTCACCAAAGAACGGTCGTAGGGGGCTGGTCAGGCCATTACGCGTTAGGAATGGGCTTAACGGGGCACTAGCCACACTCCATTCATCGCGCCCCTACGCCTGGGACCCGTCGACCCGTCTCTCACGACGTACGAGCGTTAAATGGTGTTATTTATAGAGGTTCCAAAGCCTCTCTTCCCACGCATGAGGTAGTAGTAGGGTCCTAAGAGTAAAAGTAGAGAAAAAGACTTAATACTAAAAGAAAAGGTTTTTTTGGTTTTTTTTTCAGTCAGAGGAGAGCGTCCTTAACCTGGGCTAAAAGGACAGAGTAGGGATGGGATGGGGTCCTAGTAACCCACGGGACAGGATTGTACAACAGACTTCACCCGCCCTCCCGAAAGAAAACCTAAAGCAACTGGCAGCCAATTTCTCTAGAATCCCACGACTCGGAACCGGAGGGTTGTCACACCCCATGTATAAAGTTTACAACGCCCAGAAGTAGTGTGCATAACCTTTATACCCCCTCCGGGGTATATATATTATATATATACAGGGTGTCCCAAAAAACTATATACTCTTTATAGCATCATATATTTTATAATTTAAAAAAAAACAAAATATATTGTTATAGCAATTGCCAATGAAAGGTAAATTAGTAATCTAAGTGATCAAAATGTTATAGCGAGTTGTTTGCATATAAAATTTAATTAACTGAATGGCACAGTAAATCGACACAATTGCAGGTACTGGTCACTTGATAATCCACACGTTTATGTGGATTTGGTTGGACCATTTTTTTTAATGGGACAGTTACCGGTGCCGCATATCTCGACATGCTGCGGACATAAATTATACCTGCAGTTCGGAAGTTGTTTGGAAACGACGACTGTTACTTTCAACAAGATGGAGCCCTCCCTCATTATCATTGTGATGTCAGAAGGTACCTCGATGAAACGTTGCCTAACCGTTGGATAGGACGAAGAGGAAGCGTTGAGTATCCTCCACGTTCACTGGACTTGACTCCACTTGATTTTTACTTGTGGGGCTACCTTAAGGATGCATCCACACTAGTCCATGTCTGCGAATCAGTTAGTCGACGCATTCAAAAGTGCATTCATGCCGCCGGAGAACATTTTGAGCACTTGGCCTAGTTAATTAAATTTTATATGCAAACAACTCGCTATAACATTTTGATCACTTAGATTACTAATTTACCTTGATTGGCAATTGGCAATAACAACAATATATTGTTTGGTTTTTTTTAAATTATAAAATATATGATGCTATAAAGAGTATATAGTTTTTTTGGGACACCCTATATATATTGAAGACAGTAAGAGGCGGGGAAATGATGAGACGAAAAGCCTTTGATTCCACCCGGTCAAGTCCGGCTGTGTGGGTTGAGTTACCCGATACATGATAAGCATCCTCTATACAAGGGCGGACAAGACCCCTGTACAGAAACAGCAACTGAACGGGGGTGAAGAAACTGCAGAGGCGGTACAGCACACTTAACCTCTTAAAAGCTGTTTTGGAAAGAGAGCAAGGAGATAGTCATGTGGAAGATTGTGATGAGTAGATTGATAGAAGAACCGAGTTTTTGAGGCATTGAAAGCCACAAGGTTTTCTCTGCCCCAATCAGGGATAGCAGAAAGATCAGAGGTCAAGTGCTCCATAGCCGTACCATGCGATTCATGGAGTGACTGTTGAGAGGGACGCTTTGGGAAGCGGGTGGAGATGTGAAAAGTGGAATAATCGGCATAGGAGTGAATAGAACTGGAAGTGCGAATTAAAATATCATTAATAAATAAAAGGAATAGTGGGTGACAAGATAGAACCCTCAGGAACACCACTCTTGATAACTTTAGGAGAAGAACAGTGGCCATCTACAACTGCAGCTATAGATCGGCCAGAAACGAAATTAGAGAGGAAGGCACAGATAAAAGAATAGAAACCGAAGGAGGGCGGTTTCGAAATTGAAGATATGTGCCAGACTCTATGAAAAGCTTTTGATGTCTAGCACAATTGCAAAAATTTCACCGAAATCCCGAAAGAGGATGACGACGAGTCAGAGAGATATGCAAGAAGATCGCCAGTAGAGCGTCCCTTGAGGAACCCATACTGACGACCTGAAAGAAGAGAGATGTTTAAGAATCTTCCTATTAAGGATAGATTAAAAAATTTTAGAAAGGCAATAAATCAAAGCAATTTGACGATACAGGAATGTCCCGGTTAACACGGTTTCGGTTAACACGGTATTCGATGTTACGCGGTTTATAATTTGTGATCATAATCCCGTTATATGCGGTATAATTTCACTTATCGCGGGAAAAAAATATTTTATTTGCAAAACAAAAGCGAGTCTCCTTCGCGATATTGAAAATGCGAAACAGAAATTAATGAATGGAGATCCTGATATGGAACGTGCTATGAAAGTCTGTCGAGATACATTGTGTATTGACAATGACAAAGCCTCACTTTTACGTTATTTTATAAGAAATAAAAATAATCATTCATTTTTTTTACACATGCATGTGCTTTTCAATAAACTTTAAAACAAATGAATCAATTTATTTACTACCTTACCTTTGTATAATGTACTGTACTGTACATAGTAATAAAAACAAGTCAAAGTCGACAGTCTAAATATTTTTTTTTTAACTTGGCAATATTAACCAGTTTTACATGTTATATTGTTCCCGGTGAATGCGGCTACGCAACTATATCGCGGTATTCTGCTTGCGTTGGCAACATTAGCAATTTTTACATGTTATATCCAATCCCGCTTAATGCGGTTTTCACTTATCGCGGTATTCTGCTTGCACCAATTAACCGCGATAACCGGGAACTTCTTGTAGTTGGAGGGTTTGAGAACAATCATCCTTCTTTGGGGACACGCTGAATGAAAGTGAACTTCCAGCAGGAAGGAAAAGTACCAGATGAAATACAAAGACGAAAGAGTTTGCCTAAGCAGGGTGTAAACACAGAAGCAGTTCTTAAGAACAACAGGAGGAATACCATCAGGACCGTACGCCTTCCTAGAGTTGAGCCCAGATAGGGAAGAAAACATCTTTAGAAGAGATTCTAATTTCAGACAAAGTCAGAGGGAGATGGAGGAACAGCACCGGAATCGTCTAGTGTTGAGTTGGTACGCAGCTGAGGATTGATGACATACTGTTTCGGAGCCGTATTCAGAGTACAGTATATGGGAGCGAATCAATTACCCAATTTTTTCCCATTTTTTCACACAAAATGGAGGAAATAATATAAAAAGGTACGGAACAATTTTTCTTCTGGACTTCAGTGAAAAGCGCAGTCAGTTTCCTGATGTTTATTGGTTATAAAAATACGTAACCAACCAAGGCTTCATTTTTTAGCCAATAGAAACCAGTGAAGTCGTAGTTTCTCCTCATCCCCCTTAAGAACAAAGACGACAAAACCTACTGTAATCATTGGTTGTTTGTATCACACTTTTCGGAAATGGTAGTTTATAATGACGTTAAATATAAAGCTGCTTAGTACCTAAAAAACACAAACGGAGACGAACCTTAACTAACATACCACAGAAATCTGAGAAAAATGACGAAAGAAAAATTAATTTTGGGGGAGGAAGTACATAAAAATACGAGTTCTCAATTATGGATTTTAGTTTAAAAGGTTAATTTTTTTAAATGATGTATAAAAAATGACACGAATATATTCTCATTGAAATGGAGACCCATAGATCATCGCTCGCACTGTTAACATAATATATTTTTTTTACTGCAAACAACACAGTATAATTAATGTAAAGAACGACGCTTGTGTAGAAGTGTGTTTCGCACAAGATGAGGAGGGAGAACGAGCAAATGAAAAATGAGGTACCTCCAAGGAATCGAACCCGGGATCATCCAATTGCCAGTCGGATATGCTAACCACTGCACCAAGGACCCCGATTCCTGGGAGGTACCTCATTTTTCATTTGCTCGTTCTCCCTCCTCATCTTGTGCGGAACACTTCTACACAAGCGTCGTTCTTTACATATATATATATATATATATGTTAACCCCTCCGTCTATAGCCTGGGTTGATTCGAAGTCGACGGGGGTTCTGGTTAGGAGGCAGCAACGGATTTGTTACTTGCAGTATTTTCTTCTATACTACTCTTCGAGTTATTCTATAGTGGCTCGGAGGATTCTGAGAGGTTTATTAAATTCTTTGAGGTTTCTCCGATTCTTCTTGTAACGTATCGGGAGAATTTAATGACTAAGTTCTCTGAAGAGAGCACGGCTCGAAGGAGAAGATAAAGACTGTTTCTTACTGTAATTTACTGCTAAAATGTACAGGTAGTGCTCAGCCTCGTAGTTTAAATCAGAATGAATATGGAAGAATTTATGTGGATTTATATACCCCGATTCTACTACTATCATCATTATTAAATGTTGAAAAGGCTGTATTATTTTTGTACAATAGTTAAAAATAAAGTAAATTTTTTTTTTGTTGTGACAATGGTTAAACAGATAAACAGGATATAGGACGAGGAAGCCACATTTTTATCTTAAACCGCGTATTTTCAGATCTGCTGTTTTTCTGATCCGCCGAGTTAATTAGAAACGGAAATTGAACTATCCATCTTTATACTAAGATATGCATATGAGCAAAAATTAAAGGTTTAAGGCAGGACATGACTTCATCTTTTATAACGGAGAGAGAATGCATACAAAACGCGAACATTGAAAGATCCAATCATGATTCATTATAAAGCTAAAGCTAAATCTAAAAAAATGATTAAGAAATTCTGAAAAGAACAAGTCACCAATTATTTGGCAAAATAGGAAGCAACTCCAAAATTTATCCCAACGAAAAAATAATAAAAAAATAATATCGCCGAGAATACATTCCTAAATGGCGACATAATGTCGGGTCGTACATTGAATACAATCCCAAGTACATCAATGAGTACGTTGTAATTTTGGTTTATTACAATTATGATTATAATTACTTATTATCGTCAATTACAGTTTCATTAAAGTACATTAATTACATCATATTAAATTATTACAGTTAATTACAATTAAACAGTTAACTATAGTTTTTTTTACAGTGTTTCATATTTGAAAATGAAAAGGTTTATTGGCAGACTATAGTCCATATGACAAATATTATTAATACAATGACAGTTCATATACTAAGAATAGAAATATATACAACTGATTAGAAATAATACTGCACTGTCGAAGTTAAGTGGAGCTACACACAGACGTTTTCGTACCAAGAAGTCCATAGCTTAGAGGATAAATGGCAGGACTCCTGGATAGCTTGGATGATCGGGTTGGTTGATTTTTTAATTCTTTGCATTAGACTGTGTTGAACACGTCTTGTTACTTCCGGGAAGCTCGGGACATTGCGGGTAGCAAACATTTGCGAAGCTGAGCATCTCGGGGGTAATTTATGTAAGAGTCTAAAAGACCTGTTGTACAGCAAATTTAGGGTTCTGCCAGAACCTTTTTTATAATTCACCCAGAGTTGCTGACCGTACATATTACTGCAGAAAGTACGAAAGTGTGTGTCTTTAGCTTCACTTGTACAGAAACGAAAGTTCCTTATGGTCATATTCGCTTTAGCACACAGGCTTCGAGATTGTTTTCTTATGTCCGAGTCATCACTCAAGGACCTGGTAATAGTTTGACCCAAATACTTAAACTCTTGTACTTCCTCAATTACTTCACCATTCATTTTAAACCTTATATCAGCTGGCTGATTACAGCTTTTAGGATGAAATTGCATAACCTTAGTTTTTGTAACATTAAAAAGAATATCATGTTTCTGCGAATACACTTCGCAGACGTTTAGTAGCCGATCCAGACCTTTAACAGAGGGACTTCTTAACACCATATCATCGGCATAAACTAACTTATTTATCCTTGTGTTATCTATACAACATCCCACTATTGCCTCATTAAATGAAGCAATTAATCTGTCAATATACACATTAAACAACATAGGGGAGAGCAAGGAGCCTTGTCTCACCCCGCAAGAGGAGCCAAAACACTCGGATAATACATTGCCCCACCTAACAGTGAAAAATTGGTGAGAATACCAAAATTTCAATAAATTTAATATGTACATGGGAACCTTCCTGTCTTCTAGTTTTGCAAATAAAATATTGTGGTTCACCCTATCATATGCCTTACTTATATCAAGGAAACAGCTATAAATGGTTGAATTACTGTCAATGTATTTAGATATTGTTTCTTTAAGTATATAGATACACAGGTCAGTTGAGTGGGACCTTTTAAAGCCAAACTCATTAGATGTCCATAGGAAATCATTTAATCGGAGTAACAAGCTTTTTTTCTAGTAGTTTCGAGAAGCAGGAAGCGACAGCAATAGGCCTGTAATTGCTGGACAGAATGTCTCCGTACTTATTTTTGACCAGGGGCAAGATATATACCATCATGAACTCTGCAGGGATATAGCTATGAGCAAGCATGGCTGATAGGAGCAATGATATATGCAGACATACTACGTCATTTGCATATTTTAAGTGCTCATTCGTTAAGTCATCTACCCCTGAAGCAGAACCAGTCTTTAACTCTTTAATTAACCTCTTTACTTCAGAAAGTGATATCAAAATATTTTCCCTTGTCCCTCCCACAATCGTTTCGCTGCAATCTATCTTAAGATTATCCCTACTCACACTGTTAAGAATGTTAGAGTAATGTTTTTTCCACAGCTTTGCAAATCCATCCTCCCCCGACACCTCATCGATTGTCGGAGGGAAGACATTTTTGACACCCGTTTGATTCTTAACAAATTTCAAAAAATTGTTGTTATCGTTATTTATGCGAGCTTCACAGGCTTTTGATGCTCGAATAGACTTCTTCCTGTTTACATCGCCTTATGGCCGCCTTATACTGACCCCAACTTCAACACATATTCATGTATACTGGTCCTAATCTGGGTCTACCATGAAAGCACCACAAATCATAGGCGTCTTTAGATTCCCTCTTCAGGGGGGCAATAAAATCATTCCATTCAGGACTAACCTTAGTATGATAGTTGTAAGATTTAATCAGGGGGCTTCCTGCTTCTCTTAACAGGGATATTATCTTACTATAATACCTATCTATGAGTTTACAGTGAGAATCATTTGAGCAAGGATTATACAGCCAAGGTGCAAAATTTCTAAATTATTAAAGAGGTGACATGTTGACATGTTCTGTCTTTGTATTCTATTCTCTGCTGCATATTAATATTGGACCAATCGACGCGATTATTCTTACCTATTGAGTTCGTTAAGTCGTGTTGCGCATAAATTGGTAACGTTAATTAATATTTCTAATGGTCTATGATCAGAAAGAAGGAAATCATGCAAAATATGAACTCTAACAATTCGATCCTTTAGATTATTACTAGCGAGACAATGTTCAATCCACCTGGTGGTACCACTCATATCGCTAACGTATATTTATAGACAATTAGGATTTAGGAGTATAACAAAGTACATAGGCACATAGGGTGTGTGTGTGTGTGTGTGTGTGTGTGTGTGTGTGTGTGTGTGTGTGTGTACAGGGTGTCCCATAAGTCTGGAACCATAGGGTAAAATAAGTAATTCATGTTTTTCCGTTTATGCAAGTGCCCATGATGTCTGAGTAAGGAAGAACGCATCCAGTTAATTCTGCTCGTAGGAAATCGGAGTCAGAGGGAGGTCGCTGAGGAATTTAACATATTGCATCCGGACCGCGCGCCGATAACACACAGCTGTGTTGGCAAACTTGTAGCAAAGTTCAGGGAAATGGGATCCATAGGAGATACCACGCAGTGGACCTCCGAGGACATCCACCGACGATGAGACAGCCGCTACCATCCTCGCTCATTTCACAAACAGTCCCCAAAAGTCTCTACGGCGTTTTTATAATTTTGCCCTATGGTTCCAGACTTACGGGACACCCTGTATATATATATATATATGTGTGTGTATATATATATATGTGTATATATATATATGTTATATATATATATGTGTATATATATATATATATATATATATATATATATATATATATATTATATATAACGTAACACAATAATGTTTTATAAATTAAAGCAAGCGAGAGGAGATTTTCATCTCAGAAGCGCTCGCTTCCGCTGTGGTTAGCAGAATTTGACCAATTGCACAAGCATTTATGAGTATTGCGAGAAATTAATTAATTTAAAGAAAAGAAATAAAAAGAATACATGTGAACGTACTTACATTAAGGTAACTACGTACGTGATCATGATCATTTGCGAACATGTACGACTGCATAAAGTCTTATACACACATTGGTAGTCACACACTAGGTTGACAATAGGTCGCTGAATGAATAATTAATAAAACTAACAAAGATAAAGGTCAAGAAAGGAAATGGATGTATGAATGAACAACATATAAATAATGACGTATAGAGTGTAAAGTTTTTATTATGATGTTAAAGAATTTACCATACACTGAATACTAAAGATATGATCGGTATTCAAGGTATGGAAAATGTGAAGGGAATTACACTACTTTATGACGTCATAGTTATTCAAATTATGCCATACATCAATTCATAATTAATACGCTAGTTATTTAATTTGTACGTACAGTACAAGTCATTATTGGGAGAATTTAGAAGAGATGAATTAGAGAAATACAGTAATGAATAAAGAAGTACAACTAAGGGTTCCAATCATGCCATATGCAATGTGCATGCATAATCTAATAAAATTTAGGGATGAGGGTTAGATGCAAGGCAACCATAATTAATTATAATAAATTTTCTAACAAATGAAAAATGGAAATATGGATACGACTAAACCAAAGAAATGGTAGGTCGCATGGTTGTGACACAAAAAAATAGAAAGCAAAAATCGAAATTCTACCCAAACTCGCATCAGGCGACTTTGGTTCCTCATGTAAAAATGAACATTCGAATTATAAAGATTATATAGGAATTATTCATTGTTCATTTTCACACACACACACACACACACATATATATATATATATATTATATATATATATAGGAATGAACTCAGAATGGTTCCCGGAGGTTTTTTGATACACACAGGCTGTGCATGGAACAAGGAACTCTTCTGGGAAAATTAAATCCACTTTAGTCCAAATAAGTCAGTGGTTCTGAACCTTTTGATGTTCGCGGCACACTTTTGAGGCGAAAAATATTGCGCGGCACGGTACTTAAAATATATATAGAAAAATACTTGTACAAGATGTAAAATAATATTTTAAAAT
Source organism: Bathynomus jamesi (assembly GCA_023014485.1). Lineage (NCBI taxonomy): Eukaryota > Metazoa > Arthropoda > Malacostraca > Isopoda > Cirolanidae > Bathynomus > Bathynomus jamesi. The sequence continues at coordinate 90,043 of JAJOZX010010957.1, forward strand.
CCCTATAACTAACTTTACTTTAACTTCTTATTTAATTATTCACTATTATTAATGAGATACTTGAGCTTGGTGTTTTTTTTATTTCATCAATGTTCGGGCGTATGTATGATAGGCAAACACTCATATCATCTTCAACGCAGCAGCGAAGTCTTTCTCTTGTTTTACATTTAATGGTTGTAAGTGATGAAAATCCCAATTCACAGAGATATGAAGTAGAAAACTGCATCAAAACATCTAAAGCTTTTTTTTAAATTTCAGGATATTCATTCATAATGGAAATCCAGAAAGTATCTAGAGGGGATTCTGCATGTTTGATCTTCAGACTACGATCAGTTGAAATGGATGCCAACTCTTCTTGTTCAGATATTTTCAAATCAAAGTTAGTGGAAATGAGAATGGGTTCATGATCCAATCATATTTTTCTGTATTTATGAGAGGAATTATTTCTTTGGAACGAGTTTCAGAGATCAGGGGGAAACATTTCAAAATTACCATTTTCAATTACATTTTTCCAAATGACTATTTTTTCCGAAATGCCGTTAACTTATCAGTAGACGTAAGAATGTTTTCATTTTTCCCCTGCATACTGGTGTCCAGACTATTAAGCTGTTTGAATATCTCTGCTAAATATGCCACACACACTCACAGAACCAAAATACTAGGTGTCACATACAAACATCATTATCTTTTGCAAACCACATTCAGGACATTAAAACAAATGTACGTCAAGACTTAACACGCTTAGGGTACTAACAGGCACAAACTTTGGACACCAGCAGGAAACAACATCACTCATCTACAAACAATATATTCGCTCAGTTATGGACTATGCTAGCCCATGCTGGGCACCCATTATCTCAAACACACACATAAACACCTTACAAACAATACAAAACAACGCACTTCGTATCATTACAGGATGCACTCAAACAACACCAATAGAACACCTGCACACAGAAACAAAAATACTAAAAGTTAGGGAACATTTAAACATGAGGGGAACACAATTCATGGCAGCAGCGACAACTAACCCACAACACCCTTGCCACTACATATACAATCATGCACCAACACCTCGCACCATTAAGGTAACACCAGAGAGACATTATAACCAAATACTCCATTCCATACCACGCCCCACAGACATCACACAGTACAGAAAACACATACACACACACCTAACCCACAAAGCACTGACACGACTCGGTCCGAATGCGGTCCTAGGTGCGAAGCCGCGCCCATTAACAGGTCAGAGATCAGCCTGAGCAGATCGGATCGAGTTAACTTAGCACGATTCCGATGTGGACATCACCCCAACTTACGGACATATAAACACAGACTAGACAACTCCATAGACGACACCTGCCACCTGTGCCAAGACACACCACAAACAATTGAACACATTATGACGGACTGTACCACTCTAGCACAACAACGAACACAACACAACATCACGAGTGCGCTGAACCTCTGGTCCACTCCGGAGAGGGCGATCGGTTACCTGCGTGCCGCCGGCTTGCTCGATCAGGGTGGGCTGATCGGCTAAACAACACAACAACAACAACAACAACAACAACAACAACAACAACAACAACAACAACAACAACAACAACAACAACAACAACAACAACAACAACAACAACAACAACAACAACAACAACAACAACAACAACAAAGATATTCACAAAATTTTTTGTTTCCTTCTCCTTCAAAAAAAGTTAGCAGCTCTTTTTTCAGCTCATATACGCGACATAAAACCTTCCCTCTTGACAACCATGGAACTTCAGTATGTAAAATTAAACGTTCGTATTGTGCATCCATATCTTTGCAAAGGTTTTCGAACAGGCGTGTTTTTAATTGCCTCATTTTCACGAAATTAACCATTTCGACAACTTGATCTAGTACATTTTTTAACTCAATTCCTGATGTCTTTGAAACAAGTACTTCCCTATGTAAAAAGCAATGAGTGAATATGGCATTTGGATTTTCTTTTACGAGTGTAATGAACCCTTTGATTGATCCGATCATGGATGGAGCCCCATCCGTACAAATACAAGACTTCCAGGACAATTTCCATTTTGCTAAATAGCCAGTCAAAGTATGAAAGATGTCTCGACCTCTTGTGGTTCCTGGAAGTTCCTTGCAACAAAAGAATTGATTAACTATATTATTTTCGTCAATAAAACGAATAAATACCAAAAGGTGTGTTCTGCCACTAATATCAGTTGATTCGTCAACTTGCAAAGCAAAATCTGAATTTTGAAGTTTATTACATACGTTTTCTGCTATGTCAGCTGATAAATCTTTTATCCTGCTATGAACAGTATCATTAGAAACAGGAATCTTCATAATTTCTTTTTCTGCTTCGCTACCAAACATTCTCTTAACAATTTTACGGCACAGAGGTATAATAAGTGACTCCGCTACAGTATGTGGCTTCATTTCTTGCGCAATAGCTTCTGAGATTTCGTAAGAAGCTATTTGAGCTTTATCAGACAATTTTAGGATTTTTTCGAAATTAGTTGGTTGTTTTGATTGCTGGCATAATAATCTTTTGAAACAGTTCAAGTCTTTTCCCTGATCATTTGGATGCTGATGTGAAATGTCTTTTTAATTTGCTAGGAACCATACTTTCATTCGCCAGTTTTTCACCATACACGACACATAATGGGAGAGGACAATCTTCATTTCCATACCAAGAAAAACCGAAACTCAAATAACTCTCATCATAATGGCGATGAACAGTTCTGGAAATCTTCCTCTGTTTATTTATCTGGGTGTTTTTCAAAGCGTTATTTTCGTTATCATTGTTTTCACAACCATTATTGCTGCGTTTTCTTATAATAAACTTATCCATTTCGAGGGTGCTGCAATTATCATTGAATAGATTTAGAATAGCACTGCAAAACCACCTTATCACAAAATAGGAAGAAAGCAGACTGAGAGCCACAGCCCACAGTACTGTCAACGGTTCTTTTGCATTATCCTCCTAACACTAATTTTTTTATATAATGTTGGTTTGGTTTTGGTTATGGTACTTTATTTTCCTTCCATTATAAAAAAAATTAGTGTTGGGATTAGATTAGGTTAGGTTAGGTTAGGTTAGGTTAAAAACAGCCCGCCGCAAGTGTTTTGCTAACGTACTTTATTTTTCCTTCCATTATAAAAAAAATTAGTGTTGGGAAGATAATGCAAAAGTACCCTGTCAACTTAAAGCGCCGTACATCTATATGTAATAATAAATAATTATAAATATATGTACGAGATTATATATATATATATATATATTATAATTATATCATAAAAAGTAATTATAGACCTAATAGTTGGGGAGTTATACACAATAATTCGTAATAGCAAATTAATATTCTGTTTTTATGCAGTTTACCAGGTAATTGGCAACTAGATTTACGAACGTTTTGGGACGTTCTCATGAAATCACGTGACATCCACCGGGCTTTAAGAATTATCTTTTAAATCCTTAAAAAATTACTTTATTATATATAAAAACACAGAAATACCTTTAATTATAATACGAAAATTATATTTTTCATAAGTATTTAATTATGTTTATTATTATTATTTCATCAGCATCATTTTCTGTGATATAATAATCAAAGTTATTTTTGCAGTTTATTAAAGTTCTCCAGATTTTTTTTTTTTTTTTAATTTTTTTTTTTGGTGGTTAAAACGTTTTCTTTGGTTATTCAAAATGGGACTACTTGGAAATTTAGACCGAAACTTAGTTTGTTCTGGATGAGACTGGTTTGAAACAATATTTAGCCGAGACTAAATTTTCACATCAAAATACAAGTAGAAATAAGCACACCAGACAAAAAATTAGTCACCCCTCTCAGAATGTACCTAATAACGTGTGACGGCGCCTCTGGCCTTGATAACCGCACGAATCCGGCGAGGCAGAGACTCTACGGGGTTGTGCATGTACTGAACATCGATTTGCTGCCACTCGTTCATCAGCCGGTCCCGAAGTTCCGCCAGAGTCCTGCGCTTCACCTTCTGTTTCCAGCCTGAACAACACCTTCGACGCATTCAGGATTAAAGGCTTCATTGGACCTGCGATGTACTCGTCCCCTCCCATCATTGGAGAACAAACAAAAACGGGACTCATCGGACCAAATTACACGTTTCCAATCTGCCGCAGTCCAGTTTTTGTGCCTCTGAGCCCATTTATAACGTGCCAATTTGTGACTTGCTGTTAACAGCGGCCTCTTCCGTGGTACCCTGCTCCAGATGTCCATCGCATGCAGTTCTCGTCGCAATGTCCGTTCTGAAATTGGTCGCTGGAGAACCTCATTGGTTTCTTGGAGCAATTGTTCTCTGGTTTGAAAACGATTTGCAGTTACTAGACGAGAAACATGGCGGCGGCCCCTATTGTCGAGAATTGTTTTCCGGCCACAGTTACGCCGTCGATTGTCAGTTGATTGCGAACTACACCACTCTTTGTAAACTCGCTGGACAGTACGCGTTGACACACCAACAAATTGGGCTACTTCAGACATTTTGTGTCCGTGGGCTCTGCCAAACACGATGACTCCTTTTTGCCACTGAGTAACGTCTGCCTCACGACCCATTTTGCAGACTATATCCAACACACACTTTGTTCTTCACCACCTCACGATCTGATCCTGTGTGCTACGTCACCGCTACTTGTCACTTACCAATGCTACATCAGCGCCCTCTGTGTGACCTTGAACTTCCTACTATCGGTGCTATTAGGGGTGACTAATTTTTGTCCGGTGTGCTTATAATTGCCGTCACTGTTTCGTGGCACACCGATTCAGAACCACTAAAATAAGTAATGGTAAATGACAAACATCATGAAAAAGAAAAAACTATAGTGTTTGTTATTTACCATTACTTATTCGGACTATAGTGGATTTAATTTCCCAGAAGAGTTCCTTGTTCCATATATATATATATATATATATATATATATAATATATATATATAGTTATACACACACACAAGTTTAAGCATAAATTCTTACATTATTTATTAGAAGAATTCAACAGAGGTACGGCAGGACTCAAAGAAAGGATTTGGGTCCGGTCGTGCTGAAACAATATACGCCAAACGATACACATTTATGAGGCGAGCGAAACGGAGTGTCTCACTCTTCTGGGTTACACGGAATGACTTCCAGTTCTCAATTATGGATTTTAAAGAGATACAAAATTTTTAAAAATGGTGTATGAAACGTGACACGAATGAACAATAGGGATTACTCCATTTCCATTCGCGGTAAAGGCGCCAAATAAGTTACTAACCTAACTTGATTTAACCTATTAGCCAAACTTAACATTAGTCTGTCGTAACCTAACCTGGACCAAAGTGGGAAAATCATGGATGAGAATGAGAAATGCATAAATTGGGAAGAGATTGATTTGAGATTGAGATTGAGATTTGAGCAAAATAAAATGGAAATGACCGATTTTGGGACGAGACCACAATATGTACAGTATATTAACCCTTTCTGTCCCAGCGATTCCATATGGCATCATCAACAAAAAGTATACATAATTTCCTCAGATTAGCTTCAATGATGCCTTATGACATTTGAATTTAACAATTAATTGCGTAGCAACATCTGGCAGACAATTTTGGACATTGGCCTGAGCATTTAGAACCCCGAGAGAGATGCAGAAACTGGATGAAGGGTTACTCTCGTCTAAAATACAGAAAGTGTGATGTACCGTACCATATTTAAGGACAAAAACTGTTTCAATGCATTCCATTCCAAGTAGTATGGTCTACCATTGTTTTTAGCAAAGGACAAAAATTGCTTTTATTGGTTTCGTTCAAAGTGCCAAAGTTATGTTATTTTCTCTTATTAGTTAATAGTGCCAATGGAATCATATAATTTCTAGTGTAATTAAATAAATTTCTGTTTTGTTTGTTTCCATACCTATTCTTAACATTTTTAAGTGATAATTTTTTTCAGTTCAAAACAATAATTTGGGACAGAAAGGGTTAGAGATGTACCGACTGCAAATTATGGCCGACTGGCGACTGGTCGGCTTTCAAAAGTCGACCGCCTATAAAAACTCATTCTTACTTACATTTGCAAACAAAAGTATTTTAATTTCATGGCTGCTACACGCTTATTAATTTTTATTGAAATATATCTGTAATGCGTATGCAATTTAGAGCTCTTGGTATATGTTTCACCTAAATTTAATGTATGCCTGAATGGCAATATCAGTAATGTCAGAGTTATTTACTACGGTACTGATTAAAGTTATCAGGTCATCCCTTAAGTAATGTTTTTTAGATCGGAATTTGAAGGGCAAAAAAAAAACTCAAACTTTTTAATCTAGTATATATTTTCCATCGGAATCAATGACACTGCCAACGTCCTACAAGCTTTTCAATGCCATGTTTATAAAATTCAGGCGGTTTTGAGGCAAACAACATACAAAGACTGGTGTGCAGGTCATCTAAAGAAGTATACTGTTTCTCGTCAAGATAGTTTTGCAGACTCCTGAAGAGATGATAATCTGAAGGCGCAAGGTCTGGAGAATATGGAGGATGTGGAAGTTTTTCCCACCCAAGCTCCTCAATTTTTGCAGAAGTGATCCGAGCGGTATGAGGACGTGCGTTGTCGTGGTGGAACACGATTCCTTTCCGATTAACCAAAGGTGGTCTCTTTTCTTTTAGTGCAGTATTCAATCGATCCAGTTGTTGACAGTAGACTTGAGCGGTGATTGTTTGGTTGTGAGGTAAGGCTTCAAAGTGTATTACACCACCTTTATCCCACGAAACACTAAGCAACACCTTCCGAGGGTGAAGATTTGGTTTTGGCTGTGGTGTCGCTGGTTCTCCGGCACAAACCCACTGTCGACGGCGCTTAATATTCTGGTACAGTATCCACTTTTCATCACCAGTCACTAAACGGTGCAAAAACGGATCTTGGAGTTCACGGGAATGAAGAGCTGTGCTAAGGTTTAGCCGCACCCTCAGATTGTCGACCGACAATTCATGTGGCACCCATTTTCCTAACTTAGGCACTTTCCCGAGTTGTTGCAAATGTCGATGGATGGTGGACGGGGATGAATTGAGTTTCTGGGCCAATTCTTCGACAGTTGTTGAACAGTCTTCTTCAAGTACGGCTAACAGCAGGTCATCATCAAACTCAGCAGGGCGTCCAGAGCGTGCTGCATCTGTCAAACAGCAGTCACCATTCCTAAACTTTTGAAACCATCTTTGACATTTCCTCACATGCAGAATATCGTTGCCATAAACGTCCTGAATGTTTCGCGTTGCTTCAGTAGCACTATTCCCTTTTTTGAACTCGTAAAGCATTATATGCCTGATATGCTCTTCTGATACCGCCATGTTTATGAGGGGTTCACATAAAGCAAAACACACGTCTTCACTGGTCAAGGTCTGTAAAGTATGTAGCGAAACACGATAGATCTCCTCTTAGATATAACCTTCGGAAAATTTATGCTTAAATCGAGTAGGACTAATTTAAACTTAATCTATCGTAAAAAACGACATTACTTATGGGATGACCTGATAGATTACTTTAATCTGAAATGGTATGCCTAATTATTTCAAACTAAAGTCCTGAAGGAGGACTTAGCTATAGGGCCTATCCTGAAATGAAATATTTCAAATTCAATTTAGCCCTCTAACGCCTACTGGGTCGAATACGTACCGTTTCAAATACACGCATTTAGACTTAACCCTACAAAAACGTTCGGCGTTAAAGGGTTAATTCATTATTTTATACAGGGTAATTTATAAATGTGTTTCATAAATCGCAGGTGTATTTTTGAGACAAAACTAAAGAAAAATACCATATAAACAGGTCGAGAAACCTGTAGGTTTCGAGCTATAGCACGCGATAGAAAAATGCACATGCTGCGTATCCTGACAGGTTGATAGGGCACGGTGGTCCTATTCCGTAGCCACCTCGGTCACTAATTTAAATTCTCTTGATTATTACTTGTGGGGTCATTTAAAAAGCCTAGTTTATGTTACAGAAGTCCGTGCACGTGATGAATTGTGGCAATGAGTTCGAAACAATTGTGAAACGATTCGCAATACTCCAGGAATTTTTAAGTGTGTAAGACGATCACTGGTGCGACGTGGTGAGGCATGCATTCAAGAAGTAGGAAAGAATTCCGAACATTTACTTTAATGAAGCAAACGTATCACACTGTGTATTTGCATAAATGTAAAAATATTTATGGGTTTCATTTTTCTGTCGCGTGCTATAGCTCGAAACCGACGGGTTTCTCAACCTATGTTTATATGGTCTTTTTTTCTTTACTTTTGTCTCAAAATACACCCTGCGATTTATGAAACATTTACGATTCACCCTGTATAACGTATGGCATACTATTATTTTAATAGATTTGGAAAGAAAAAAATTGGGGTTATAAAATGTTAATACATGAAAGTTAATGCAAATTCCTAAAAAATATATGCCAGAGGATTGTGTGTCAAAGGTTTAAGGGAAACTTAAGAAGTTAAAGCTCAGCTAACTTGGCCTAATTAGAACTTAAAAGTTTGAAAATATTTGTATTTGTAGCTCATATTAGATGCATTATTTCTCACTTGCAAAAATATATAAATACTTGTTAGAGAACAGCTAATATATTTGAATTATTGGGTATGTGCAATTATCGACATAGGCAAGCCAAAATTGAGCAACCAATAAATAATACTTTTTAATTTTTGAGTTACCAGCTCACCTCGACATTACCACATACCTTAACCATCGTAACCGGAAAATTCGCCGTAAGGAAAATTCGCCGTAAGGAAAATTCGCCGTAAGGAAAATTCGCCGTAAGGAAAATTCGCCGTAAGGAAAATTCGCCGTAAGGAAAATAAAATTAAAATTTAAAAAAAGTTTAACTGAACCCTTATAATAGCCGGTGCTGGTTAAGTGTGCGGACTACCTAGCTTCGAGCAGTCTACCACAATTAAGATTCTTTATACTGTACAGCATTGACGATTGGTTAGGTTAAGTCGTGATAGTTTGGTTAAATAAATTTCTTAAATAAATTCCTTATCTTACTTTGAAACTCACTATATAGGAGGAGAACGAGGCCGAGGCGCGAGAAGGCGAAGAATGGAGCCAACATTTCCTATAGAATTGTGGAATGTTGTCGAAAGAACTCATAATAATATGCCGAGAACGAACAACAGTATAGAAGGCTTCCACAATGCAATACAAAGCTCTATTACTAACATGCATCCAAGTATCTGGAAACTCATAACCAATTTGATGAAGGAAGAGTTTAGCGAAGAAGAAAAGTGTGATGCAGATCGGGAGACAAAGCAGATGAAGAAAAAGTGTAGCGATATTAATGCAAGACTTCAGCGACAAGTGCTTCGATACAATCCGCAGCAAAAAATAATTATTTACGCAGCATCGCTTGGAATTTGCACACTTTTTAAATGACCTCATTACATTATTTTTAAGAAGTTTTATCACTGACTTTTACCATTGAATAAAGACTTGCCTTTTTAATACTTATATAATACCCTTTATCATCCATTGATTAAATTATTTTTAAATTTTTTTACGGCGAAATGTCCTTACGGCGAATTTGTCTTACGGCGAAAATGTTTACGGCAAATTTTCCTACGGCGAAAATGTTTGCGGCGAAATTTCCTAGAGTCCTTAACCATTGGGTCCATTTTCGTTTTGTCTTACATCATAGAAAATTGTGTGTATATTATTTCAAAAAGAAACTTCAATAAAATGGGTTATGTTTTGTATTTATACTTATACTAATAATAATAATAATAATAATATAGATATTTAACAACTAAGCCGACTAGTCGGCCAATAATAGCCAGCTACCGACTAGTCGGTACATCTCTAATGTTAATACGGTATAACGAGTTATTCACCTAAGCAGTGGTTCGAGACCTTTTTTTTTTTTGCTGCGAACCTAAATTTGCCACCAACAGGACTCCCGACCTTCAGACTTATGATAAAATTTAAATATGTCTATAAATATAAAATGAATTAAGAAATAGTGAATAGAGTGACCCTTCGCGACTCTACTTGAGGACCCCCGCGACCCGAGGTTTGGGAACCACTGGCCGAAGCCTATGCATTTCCACTGAAATGGGGAGTTAGTATACATACTTATTGATGAATTCACCCTACGTCAAATCGATATTAATTTACTATTTCAAGTTACACTAATACTCTGAGTTTGAACAAGATCCACCAGGCTTAGGAGATTATAAACGAAAAGAATCAAACTTAAAAACTTGCAAAAGAAAGTCAAGTCATTACCGCTACAGTTACTTCTATGGAAAAGTAATGCATTAGAGTTACCGTTACCGTTACTTTTATAATAAACTAGAAAATATAGTATTTCTCAATATAATAATATGACTTATCTACATCGCAATTATAAGAGAATTTCTGAATACAGAGCAAATATTTAATTAAAGTCAGATATATAATACAATGAAACAATACCTGATTTTAGACTTCTACTTAAATAATAATAATAATAAGCAATACAATTTAACAATTTTACCATTTGAAATAATATTAATAGAGATAAATAGATCTTGAGTAAAAAACTAAAAATGTAAAATAAATTACAAAATGCCTAAAGGATTAATCGATTAAATTATTCATATAAGAAAAAATAGAACTCTTAAAAGTAACGAACGAGTAACGAATAATGACTGAAAATGGAATGAAAAGTAAAGGGGTTACCAATGTCCTTACAATATAAATAAAATAACTGCGTTACCTAATGCCGTTACTCCCAACACTGTAATTATATATATATATATATATGTTACGCCCAAACATCGAAATCGCTCAGTGAGCGAAAAAAGTAGTCACAACGCGTTGTGGATGCAGCTAAGTGACCACACACCGATGTTAGATATTTTTTCGCTTTATGGCCGTTCTCAAACAACCACAACGCGTTGTGGACGATTTTAAACGATCACACACCATATAAAATGCTCTGTCTGTCTGTGTGTGTCACCCTAAAACACGGAAACGGCTCCTCGAGAGAAAAAACTATTAGGTAAAAGTTGCTTAAAATTAATCGAAACCTACGGGAAAATTATTGAATGCCCGGTTGTCAACTGTACGCCCTTGACGATTGGTTAGGTAAGTCGTGATATTTTCGTTAAAACTAACGAAAATATCACGGCTTAACCTAACCAATCGTCAAGGGCGTACAATTAACCTAACCGGGTATTCAATTAACCTAACCAGTTGGTTAATTTTTACATTTACGTCTCATTTTAAAGTTGCTTAAAATTAATCGAAACCTACAGGAAAATTATTGATAATCATTTTTTAAAGGACTATCTTTTTTCTAGCATATCTGCTTAACTGCTTAACTTTGCTTTTTAATCGGTGAATACGTCAATAAATATAGGTCAGGTTTTTATCATTTCAATATACGTCATGTTTAAATAGAGTTTGATGAAAGACATCGTGTGTGGTCGTTTCAAATCGTCCACAACGGGTTGCGGTTGTTTGAGAACGGCCATGAAGCGATAAAATATCTAACATTTCTGTCTGGTCACAACACGTTGTGGCTGTTTTTTCGCTCACTGAGGATTTCGATGATTGGGCGTAATAAAAAATTATATATATATATTATATATATATATATATATATATATACACACACACAGTATATATATGACAGTGATGTAGGTCTCGAGATCGGTCTCGGTCCGAGACCCAATTTGCAGATCTCGATCTCGGTCTCGGTCTCGACAGACGCAGTCTCAGTTTTTCTCCCCGAGACCTTTCGAGACCGTAATGAAAAATACATGTCATTGGCATACTCATGATGGTGGCTTGGTTGAACAGACACAATTCAGAATGTTTATGAAAGTTTGTAAAAGTAAGGGACTCTAAGTATTCACTAATCAGTCACCCTGTTTGAGTTGCCACGTTTGTCTTGCGGGGGGGGTCTGGATTTTTTTTTTTTTTAGGTTAAGTGTAATGAGCACCTATCATGCTTTAAATAAATGCACAGTCAAACTGGGTAGTGGGTACGTTCATTAAACCTTCTGTAACAGATATAAAAAGTAAATAAATAAAAAAAGTACGTAAAAATATATTAATTTGTTAATTTATAGCCTACACTTTTTGCATTCAACACACTACATCTGAGAAAGTAGTTATTAGTTTAATAATATACTTAACATAGTCTAATTTCCATAGTAGTGTAAAACAAATTGAAAGGGCATGACTTGGTCTCTATCTCGGTCTCGAATTTTAAGGGTCTCGATCTCGGAAGGTAGATCTCGATCTCGAACCTTTGATCTCGATCTTGGTCTCACAGGATCAGGTCTCGGTCTCAGACTTGGTGGTCTCGACTACATCACTGATATAGGAATACCTCGAAATTTGTCGTTAATTCGTTCCGGAATAACACGACGAAATTCTAGGTATATTATAACGTGTTTCAATAAGAAAACATTTACTGTATTATGTTATTAAACAGATTAATCAATCAAATTCTACTCGTTTTTTCGGCAAAATATAATAATATATTGCGTTGGCAAACAGTTGAGTTTCGTCAATTTCGATCGTTTTTTTTTCACATTTTTAAAAAAAACGACGAATCTGCGAATAACGACGGATTGCGAAACTATTGGTAGTAAAAGATTGACGACGAATCTGCGAAACGACGAATTTTGAGGTATTCCTGTGTGTGTGTGTGTGTATGCGTGTGTGTGTGTATGCGTGTGTGTGTGTATGCGTGTGTGTGTGTATGCGTGTGTGTGTGTGTGTATGCGTGTGTGTGTGTATGCGTGTGTGTGTGTGTATGCATGCGTGTGTGGGGGCGTGTTTTCATGTTTCCATGAAACAAATTCAATCCCATTGTCATGGCTTCAAGGATAATTTTTTTATGTCGTGAACGTGACATTTACAAACCATAAATTTTGAGCCATCTGATTAACGTGCTGGCCTTGAACACCACATACTAGTGGGCAAACCCAATGTTAAAAGAGTTAAATTTTTTTGGTTTGGCTAAAATTCTCAGAATAAATTTTATGTATATACGAGCAATGGATATCGATACGGTACAAATATTATGAAACCTCGCCCAAATCTATTTTTTCAATTTTTCGCTTCAATTTACACTAAAGTACAAGAGAAAAAATTTGAATCCGCTTCTTCTGTTCCTTTCCTATCGTAACAATTGCTTCAAATTAGTGGTGTACCGATTAATCGGCATAGGCAGAATCTGTCAATTTTTTTGCATAGGTATCGGCCAAATTTAGCCGATTCTCTCACCGATTCCTTGAAATTTTAAAATTTTCATTACAAAACAAAATCTATATTGATAGAAAATTGAACAGACAGAAACACTATTGTGATCATTTATACTCATTTCAAAGTGTAATTATATAAAAATATTTCACATTCAAGAAAAAGAGAAAGCTAAAGTTGTTACCCATAAATTTACATTTTCTCTAACTAGCTAATCTCTAAATATTATAAACTATCGTAATCTCCTACTCCATATTATTAATAATTTTATATCCAGTTGTACTTTATAATTTATATATTAAACCATCTTACTATGTTGACCAAGTACTTCAATAATTTTATAAACCAAATTATATCTCGATTTTTTTTATTCAAATTGGTCACCAGAACTTGAAATTTTAATAAAAAATTTTGTTTTTGACATTGCTGAAGAAAGAAAATACCTAAAACATATGAAAACCAATTACTTTAAATAATGATATTCAATTTATGAAACTAAAATAAAACTATTCATTTTACTGAGTAATAAAACTTTTTAACATCATTTTAGCTACGGAACATGAGTAACAAATTCTGGTTCTGTATATTGTGGAATGAGTTAAGGAAAAGCATTTAAACAATTCTGAAATTTAAAAATATGAAAATTGAAAGTTTTCACATTAGATTAGTAAAATTTATGAAGGGAATTGATTTTTTAAAATACAGGCAAAGAATCGGCACCGGCTACATTTTGGAATTGGTACATCACTACTTCAAATACGTAGATTTTTTATTTACACATATATAAATTTCCCTACCTATATTTTATATGAAATAAAACAATAAAATCAATCAAGTTTACATATGATAAATAAAAATGTTAAATGAAAATATCATGTATCTTTTCTTCACTCTTTCGGATGGTGCGTATGGTTAGACTCATTCACGTGACACTCGCGGCCAAGTGATGTTATGCTCATACTACCCACCACGCAACTTATCTAGAATCTATTTTTTTCGGCTAATGTCATAACCTTACGACTTTTCTTCTCTTCAATATCACTTGCAGATGCTTTACGTTTTGGTGCCATACTGCTGTCCAAGGGTAATAGCAAAACAACGGCAAAATACGACAAAAATAATTCAACACAACTTCACTGAACTTAACGCGTTAGCGGGACCGAGACAAAGAGTGTTGCGAGGGGCGACGCAAGAGGGAGGGAGATGCGGGAGTGTTGGAGAAAACATTAGAGTGCGCATTGGCACGCGTACAGTACCAGTACATTACTGTATTAGAGCGTGTTTGGCGGACCGTGCATAATCAAATTTTCCGCTTTCGGCAAATAATTGTTTGCATTTATTTTTCCGCGTATAAGCAAATTCGCGCTGGAGAAACACGTTGGACGAGGGTTTACTGTACTCATATATGTTCCAAACATTAAATTGCATTCAGTGGATAATCTTTGACTAAGAATTTCTATAGGATTGTTTCACTGTTTCTTTGGCTAATTACAAATCTGCAGTTATAACAAACTTTAATTGGAAGTCTCTCATATACTATATTTATTATTTAAGCCCAAGTATTTGTATTTTCTTTATTTACTAATTTCTTTTGCTATATTAGCTACGTCGTAGCCAATATCGTAACACCGTTTCCCGTTGATCAACGAAGTTGAGCGACATTGGGTCGGAGAGCAATTTGATGGGAGACTACGTAGCGACCCGTGGGATCGGATACCACGCAAAACAGTAGGTCCCCTCCGTCATATGACCTTAAATGTTGCGAAAGAGGTTGATACGATACATCGGTACATTTTTCAGACTTATTTACTCTACTGTTTTGAAATAACTTTTTTATCTTCGTTTCACTCCAGTTAAACTGATCAAATGAAGACATTGGACTGCCGTTGTGTGCTTATACACAGAAATCCATTGTTTATTATAATAAACAAAAAATAATACAAATTTGACCATTTCAGTGAAAACGAATTAAACGTCCATTTCGATGATAATTCCGTAATAAAGTTATTTACCAATTAATTGGTGCATGGTCATTCCCAGCATAAATCTATTAAGAA
Source organism: Bathynomus jamesi (assembly GCA_023014485.1). Taxonomy (NCBI): domain Eukaryota; kingdom Metazoa; phylum Arthropoda; class Malacostraca; order Isopoda; family Cirolanidae; genus Bathynomus; species Bathynomus jamesi. Next base: position 105,358 of record JAJOZX010010957.1, read on the forward strand.
ATTATATTAACGGCATAAATTAAACTCAAAGGTTTCACGTTTGGAGGGAATGAAGGTTAGTGTGGGTAAAATAATTTCTAAGAACTATTGTATACAGAGCCGTACCAACTCGTGATGGCGCCCTGTGCAGTGTGCAAGGAATTCCTTATGCGCCCCCCACCCCATTAAATTTGGAACATATACAAATTGATTATGATAGAAAAACATAATTAATTGCAGTACAATTATTTACTACATAACAATACATAATTAATTAAAAACCCAAATTTCATTCTACGTGGCATCTCTAATACCAACAATTTGGAGGCCCCCCCCCCCCCACACGTCGGCGCCCTGGGCTGCCGCACCGCTCACTCCTGCCTTTGTACGGCCGATTGTATATAGCAGGGAATCCCAAGCTATTTCAAGCTTTGATATCAAAACAAATCCCCCAAACCTTTTAACTTCGTATGATCCAAAACAGTCTTTCGTGAAAAAGAAACTGTTCAGTGATTAACGGAGTTTCAGTAAGTTGAAAATTTTGTTTGAATAATAAGATGAAAAAGTTCTTCAATTTCGTAATCTATTCTTTTTTTATATTTTTTTATTGAGCATCATTTATTTTCAACTAAATACACAATAAATCATTTAATTTAAAATTATGTAACATTGTGTAAACTTTATATTATATATTTATTATTATTATTGTTATCATCATTTTTTGTTGTCTCTATTACTATTACTTGCCACTTTCACCTTTTATAATAATTGAACATTATTTAACGTAAATAAACATAATTGGCCATTAATTTTACCTATAAAGCTTCCACGCTTCCGAGGACATATTCAGATGAGAGTATGGAAAACGTATTAATGTCATAACAAATATCTAAAAATTGTGAAACTCCGTCACTCGTATTCTTTTCTGAATAAAGTTTAAATTATGAATTATTTTATGAAAGTCCACTTTTCTTAACGATAAATATTGGTAACAAACCTAGAGTTTCACGAAGACTTTTTGGACCAATTGTATTTGTATACAGTACACCTTCGTCCAACGCGTATTTGGTCCAGCGCGAACTTGTTTATACACGGAAAAGTAAATGCGAACAATTATTTCCCAAAAGCGAAAAATTTGATTATACACGGTCCGCCAAACACGCTCTAATACAGTAGTACTATACGCGTGCCAATGCGCGCTCTAGTGTTTTCTCCTACTCTCCAACACTCCCGCATCTCCCTCCCTCTCGCGTCACCCCTCGCATCACCCTTTGTCTCAGTCCCGCTACCGCGTTAAGTTCAGTGAAGTTGTGTTGGATTGTTTTTGTCGTATTTTGCCGGTTTTGCTATTACCCTTAGACAGCAGTACGGCACCAAAACGTAAAGCATCTGCAACTGATAGTGAAGAGAAGAAAAGTCGTAAGGTTATGACATTAGCCGAAAAAGTAAAGATTCTAGATAAGTTGCGTGGTGGGTAGTATGAGAATAACATCACTTGGCCGCGAGTATCACGTGAATGAGTCTACCATACGCACCATCCGAAAGAGTGAAGAAAAGATAGGTGTTATTTTCATTTAATATATTTTTATTTATCATATGTAAATATCATTATGTTTGATTTTATTATGTTATTTCATAAACAATATAGGTAGGGAAATTCATGTGTGTGTGAATAAAAAATCTATGTATCTCAGTATTAATGGGAGACTTTACGCGGCCGCGTTCACGTATCCCCATTTATCCATAAGGTATTAAGTTTGTCCAACGCGGATTTACCTAACACGCAGTTCTCGAGGAACCTAACCCCCGCGTTGGACGAGGGTTTACTGTACTGTATTTGTCGTCCTTGACTGAACCCCAATGGGGGAGTGGGGTATATCCAAAGAAACTGCAGCCCTCGAAGATTTAAAATTAAGTTTATTACCCTGTTTAGAAATAGTTGTGAAATAATTGCAGAGATGAAAAAGAGTGGAGGATACCAAAATGGACCCCTTTCCATTCCTGAAGCTTTAAGCCAGTGATTCCCAACGTAGTCTATACCGCCCTCCCAGTGGGCGTTTTTTATATGAAAGGGGGCGGCAGGGGGCGCTCAGGGTTTGTGCATGGTGTTAAATTTAAAAATCCCCGAACAAGAAAAAAAATGGTTTCTACAACGCTCGCATTTTAATTGGCTTATCATTCGGTGCTCTCAGTATCTCAATACAACATTTGATTTGTCTCTATGTTGGAACCTGTGTTTAGCCACAGGGAGTGTGCTGTCGCCGACAAGGCGGTTTGTCTAGAAATGACGCACGGTGATTGGTTGCTTGGATTCTGAGGCAAGAAAGGCAGTAACGTGTCTGGTACAAGGGGACAAGACACTACGATAATATTATACTGTCTTTACTCTCCAGTTGTGCCATATCAAGTAAACAGTGGACATCTCGTGCTCATCACCTGTTTAATCAACCATTGTGCCTTTAATACAAATAATTTGCCACTGATCAACATGGACAAAGAAAAAAAGTGCAGGCAATATTCACATAATTACTTGAAATTTGGAATAATCCCATCTCCTATAAATGTAACGTTACCATTGTGCCTAATCTGTGAACAAACATTCTCGAATGAAGCTATGAAACCTTTAAGGCTGAGTGAACACCTGAAAAAGAAGCACGCTGATAAAGTGAACAAGGATATAGCATACTTTCGAGATTTGAAGGCAAAATTTGAAAAGCGAAGTACTGTACTATTAGTGGACTATTTAAAATACACACGTGAAAATGATAAAGGATTTCTTGCGTCTTATAAGATTTCGCTATTAATTGCTAAATGTGGACAAGCACATACAATCGGAGAGACCCTGATTCTACCTGCTATAAGAGAGGCTTTCAACACTATGTTGGGTCCTGGTTCAAGTGACATATCATCAATTCCACTGAGCAACAATTCAGTGTCAAGAAGAATTGATGAGATGGCAAGTGACATTGAAAGTAAGCTGTGTAACGATTTGCAGACTACCCAGTTTGCATTACAGCTTGACGAGTCAACTCTTTGTGATAATGAAGCCCTACTGCTCGCTTACGTGCGGTTTGTAAACATGATCAATTAGTCACGGAAGAGTTATTATTTGCCAAACCACTGACAACAGGCACCAAAGGATCGTCAATTTTTCAAGTGATTGAATGCTTCTTTTCTGAAAAAAACATTCCTCTGCAAAACATTATTGCATGTGCAACAGACGGTGCACCAGCTATGATTGGCCGTCAGCGCGGTTTCATAGCATATTTAAAAAATGTGGCACCCGAAGTATTTGCTATTCATTGTGTTGTTCATCGCCAACATTTAGTTGCTAAACATCTCGGTGATAGACTGCATAAGTCTCTACATGTTGTTATCAATGATGTTAATAAAATTAAGGGCTCAACCTTTGAATGACCGCTTGTTTCGGCAGCTTTGCCATAATGAAGAATAATTTGAGCGTCTACTCCTCCATACAAAAGTTAGGTGGCTCTCAAAGGGTAAATGTTGAGGCGTTTCTACGAACTCTATGACACTTTTTTAATTTCTTCACTCAACTGACCAAAAACTATGCCATGAAGTAGAGACAAAGCGAACTGATGTGGTATACCTCAGGTATCTTCGACAAATTAAACGAGGTTAGCACTAAATTTGCAAGGAAACAAAATGAATCTCATCAAAGCAAAAGGAATTATCATGTCCTTCATCACTAAGCTAACTTATTGAAAAATGGCCTTGCCCGCCAAGCCCTCTACCAGTTTCCAAGTCTACAGTCAGTGATAGAAGTTGAAAATAATTTGTTGGATACTGATGTGGAAACTTGCTGCTCTCATCTTAAAGCCTTCAAGGAAGATATGATGACAAGATTTAAAGACCTCAGTGAACTGAAGAGTACCTGACTGGGTTATTAACCGTTTTTGGCGAATATGCAAGACATTCAGCAGAACCCGCGTGAAGAATTAACGGATTTGCAGCACGCCTATGAAACCCAGGCTTGGTTCAAGCAATGTGGCTACGAAGCATTCTGGGTCAAGGAACAAATTTCGTACCCTCATCTCTGGCAAGACTGATTACTATAGTATGACTAAATTTGGCTTCTCCTTTTGTAGGAATATGCAGAAATGCCGCCGAAGCAATCAAAAACACGGTCTAGCAGTGAGGTGTGGTTACTAGGGAAGGCGGAGGAGAAGTTAACTAGGCAGGACTCCCTACCAAGCTTCAAGTCCTCCGGAAATTCATGTTCCACCATCTGGAGGAGAGGAAGACAGAATATAACAGTGCGGTGATGACCATTGAGGCTTTGATCCCGTTTTGGACAAAAGCAAACGTTCCAATGACGGATACCAGATACGCTGAGAAGCAGCTCCTGAAACTGTACGAGCAATACAAGGGGCTGAAGAAGAACCGCACAAAGAATTTCCCATCCTACAGAATGAAGGAGGACATATTTCGCGGAGACCTTGACGATGTGTTCGATCTTTCACGTCATGACGCCCTCGAGACCATGATGAATGAGGAGGACAATAACTTCCTTGTCGCTCAGCTCGATAATCCCACTTCCTCCAGCTTTGGCCCGATTGACAAGAAAATGGCTGACCAACAAACGAGGAAGAGGATTCGGTGTGAGGCGGAGATGAACCGAGAGGAGAAGGCCAAGCGCGAGGCGGATGCGAGATGGTCCCAGGAAGAACTGGAGGCTTCTAGTTCAAGCACATCTGAATCATCAGATTCAGATACTGTAGTTTTTAAGGAGTCAGCACGAAAACGTTCCACTCCTAAGCGATTGAAGTCTGTGATCACGCCTGACATTTCCTTAGCCTTGGATCACCACAACATCAGTGACAGGAAAGGAATGGCAGTGGTCGCAGCAACTATTAAATCGCTGGGGCACAACTTGGACGAAGTGTCAATCTCACGCAGCACCATTCGTCGCGTGAGACAATGTACACGTGAAGCGGTGTGCCGCGAAGATCAGGCCACTTTCAAGACCCATGAGCCCCTTCTCTTGCACTGGGATAGTACGCTGCTTACAGATATCTCCCATGGGTTAGAGGTGGTGTACCGTGTGGCTGTGCTTGTAACCGGTAACGGGGAAGAGAAACGCCTTGGAGTTCCAATGGTAGCTGCTGCAACTGGAGCATCTCAGGCTCAGGCGTGCCTGAAGCTTGTGGACGACTGGTCTTTGAGGGGCAACGTTCGAGGTCTTGGTTTTGATACAACTGCGTCCAACACGGGACTTCATGCTGGAGCTTGTACTCTCATTGAAAAGGAGTTGGGTATTGATCTGGTGTGGATCGCTTGCCAACACCACGTGGTAGAAGTCGTCCTTGCTGCGGCCTTCGGTGCTTGTTTCAGAACATCCAGTGGACCTGAAATTAGCCTATTCAAGCGCTTCGAGCAGCACTGGGTTTTCAGCGATCGCAGCAAGTTCGAGAGTGCACCCGACAGCCTGTTCATTGAAACAGCAGAGCAGAGGAAGGAAATGGTCTCCTACTACAAGGAGGCTGTCAAGAAGAGCCAGCGGGACGACTATGATGAACTGATGCTTCTCTGCCTCCTCCTTTTCTTGGGAGGGAAGCTTGACGGTCCTGTGAAAATTCGAAGCCCTGGAGCCATGCACCATGCGCGATAGATGGCCAAGGCCATTTACACGCTCAAGGTGTTCCTATTCAGAGATCAATTCACCTTGCTTCAGATCGAGAAACGGAACATCGAGGAACTAAGCCAGTTTATCACGCTCCTTTACGGCCGCTACTGGAACGAGGCCAGTGTTGCATACATGGCTCCATTGAATGACCTCACTTTCTTGCGCCAGCTGAAAGCTCACCCAGGAAAGACGAACGACGCGGCATTTGCCGCGATGAAGCGCCATTTGTGGTTCATTTCTGAGCACTTAATCCCCTTGGCACTCTTTGATCCTCGAGTTCAGGCGTCCACGAAGGAGAGGATTGCTCACATCGTAGCTGTTCCCGAAAAAAGAAAAGTACTCAAGCGCGTGGACGGAAAAACGTTCTCCTCGAGCAATCCCTTGGAATTCCATGCCACCAAATGTTCAGCAATTTTCTTCAACCTCGTCATGCAGCACGGAAGTGAACAGGCGCAATCATTCCTGTCCAAGACACTAAATGATTGGAACACAGATCCAGCTTACCAAGGAATGAAGGAACGTGTAGAGAAGATGGCAGTGGTTAACGATTGCGCAGAAAGAGGAGTTGCGCTCATTAAGGCTTTCAACAGCACAATAGCAGTACCTTCTCCGCGCAGTCGCTCAGCACCACAAGGAATTCAAAGAGCCGACTAAAACTGGTCTCAAGAAGACCTAAAGATCTTCAACTGTGTGCATTATTTGTTCCGCTGTTATAATATACTATATATATAATATACTATAATATATAATATACTATAATATATAATATACTATAATATATAATATACTATAATATATAATATACTATAATATATAATATATTATAATATATAATATATTATAATATAATATTTATAATATATAATATATTATAATATATAATATATTATAATATATATATTATAATATATAATATATATAATATATAATATATTATAATATATAATATATTATAATATATAATATATTATAATATATTATAATATATAATATTATAATATATAATATATTATAATATATTATATATTATAATATATTATAATATATAATATAATAATATTAATATATTATAATATATTATAATATATTATAATATATTATATATATTAAATATATTATAATATATTATAATATATTATAATATATAATATATTATAATATATAATATATTATAAATATAATATATTATAATATATAATATATTATAATATATAATATATTATAATATATAATATATTATAATATATATATTATAATATATTATATATAATATATTATATATAATATATTATAATATATAATAATATATTATATATTATAATATATAGTACATAATATATTATAATATATAGTACATAATATATAATAATATAAATAATATATAATAATATATTATAATATATTATAATATACAGGGTGTCCCGTAAGTCTGGACCCATAGGGATTTATAATATTTTTTATTATTATTATTATTTTATTATTATTATTTTTTTATTATTTTTTATTATGATTTTTATTTGTGGGGCCACTTGAAAGCCAAAGTGTACGAGGTCAAACTTCAGAACATTTTCCACCTTAAAGCACGCATTGTGGAGGCGTGTCAAGAAATTTCTGCGACTGTGATTCAGAAAGTGCTGTCGCAGTGGAGATTGCGTCTTCAACTATGTGTGCGACACAATGGCGGACACTTTGAACAGATTATGTAATAAATTTTGGACTATTTTGTAATTTATTATTTTTCCCTATGGGTCCAGACTTACGGGACAGCCTGTATTATAATATATAATAATATATTATAATATATTATAATATATATATAATATATAATAATATATATAATAATATATATAATAATATATTATAATATATATAGTAATATATTATAATATATATAGTAATATATTATAATATATAATAATATATATAATATATTATAATATATTAATATATTATAATAAATAATATATTATAATATAATATATAATATATAATATATTATAATATATAATATATAATATATTATAATATAATATATAACATATTACAATATATAATATATTATAATATATAACATATTACAATATAATGTTATAATGTTATAATGTTTCAGACCAACAAAGACCCTAGGATCCACTCATGGCTGGTCTACCTAACTCTGTTCGTGTATTGTGTATGTCCTCCGTGGTGGCGGAGGGGACATACAATTTTACGTGGGTTCCGAACCACAAGAACATAAGAAATTTATGTAAAAACTGCCGGTAAATTGGCAACGACCAATTTTAACGAAACTAAATAATTATCAATTTAAAACTAATTAATTATCGATTTAAACTAGATAGAATCTCTGATCCAGAGGATCAAGTCATAATAGACTACTATCCACAAATATGTTACACTCTATATCTATTTATAAAGGACATGCAAATATATCGGATCCAAAGAATCCAGTCAATTTCATTACGGTATCCATCAAGTCACGGTCCATATCGATAGCGGACCAAGTCAAAATTTACAATCATATACATTACAATATATACACTTACGAGAAAAAGAGTAGGTGTGGCTGTAAAGACTGTAAAGTAATGTAGAAATGTGTGTGCACCCATTTTGGGTCTCCCATTTAAAGGTGTTTGTGGGGCAAGTGAAGATCATGAGTTTTTCAATACCTCACAGTACTATGGGGGGCACCGCTCGGCAGAGGAATCTCTTTAAATGGGGTGTGTAAGGACAGAGTATATCCCCTAACCCAAGACGCTGCCTCCCTATATCCCACAACACTTGTGTTGAGCTGTGGGATCTATCCCCAGAAAGCCTTAATTTTACTACCTTAAACTATACCCTTTCTATCAACATATGCGTCTAATCGATTTTTAAACATGTTTATAGGCGTGCTACTAATTACTTCTACCGGCAAACTATTCCAGCTATTTACTATTCTATGCGTAAAAAAGTTTTTCGCAACTGCTGTCTCGAACCTTCTACTTGTCAACTTACACCCGTTATTTCTAGTCCTATTATATTGAGATATTTCGAAAAAGCTATCTCTATCTACGTTATCGAACCCATTCATAATTTTGAAAACCTGGATTAGATCACCCCTTAACCTCCTGGTCTCGAGTGTTGTCAATTTTAACTCCTTAAGCCTATCCTCGTACGACTTGACCTAATATATATATAAAATAATATATAATATATTATTATATATATAAATATTATTATATAATATATAATATATATATAATATATAATATATTATAATAATATATAATATATTATTATATAATATATAATATATTATTATATAATATATAATATATTATATATATATTATATAATATAAATATATATAATATAAATAATATAATAATAATATTATAATATAATATATAATATATTATAATATAATATATAATAATTATAATATATATACGGTATAATATAATATAATATACGGTATAATATAATATAATATACGGTATAATATATTATAATATACGGTATAATATATTATAAATAATATATATTATATAATATATAATATATTATAATAATAATATATTATAATATATAATATATAAATATAATAATATATAATATATTATAATATATAATATATTATAATATATTAGAATATATAATATTATAATATATTATATATTATATAATATATTATATATATTATATAATATAATATATTATATATTATAATATATATATATATAATATAATATATAATAATATATTATAATATATATAATATATAATATAATATATAATAATATATTATAATATATAATATAATATATAATAATATATTATATATTATAATATATTATAATATATTAATATTATATATTATATATATTATTATATATTATAATATATTATAATATATATTATATAATATATAATATATTATTATAATATATAATATATTATTATATAATATATAATATATTATTATATAATATATAATATATTATTATATAATATATCATTATATAATATATAATATATCATTATATAATATATAATATATAATATATTATTATATAATATATTATTATACAGTATGTCCCACAAAAAAGTACACCCAACTTTAGATTGTACTAACTCCTCCAAAAATTGAGATATTTTGGATCTGTTTGTTTGATTTAATATAGCAAATTATTCTTTGTTAACGTTCAAATTTATTCATGTTTAAACGAATTAGTGTTTAAGCATCTGCATTTAACTGAAGGGTAAAAAAAAATGGATTGCGCAAAATTGGTCAATGAAAAAATAATGTGCGTGCTCTCGATGTAATGAAAAGACAAATACATAATAATAGATACTTTAACATAATTTTAATAAGATACAAAGCAGATTAATAATATATTATATATTATAATATATTATATATTATAATAATAATAATATATAAATATATATATTATAATATATAATATATTATAATATATTATAATAATTATAATATATAATATATTATAATATATAATATAATATATTATAATATATAATATATTATAATATATTATTATATAATATATAATATATTATATAATATATTATTATATAATATATAATATATATAATATATTATAATATAATATATATACATATACATATATATTTATATATATATATATATATATATATATATATATATTATATATATATATATATATATAATCATAAAATGTCAAGTCATTATTATCCTTGTTCAATAAATGTTCACATAAATTGTCAAGTCATTATTCAAATTGTTTCATTTTGAGCGAATGCATAAAAAGGTCCTACAGCAAAGATAATTGGCACGTTTATTCTTGTGGGGGAATAGAATAAGGGCATATGTGACCGAATTTAAAATTCCAAAAAACGCTGTTGTGGACCACCCTAATATTATATATATATATTATAATATATATATATATAATATATATATATATATATATATATATATATATATATATTGCATAACAAACAATTGTTAAGCAATCTTTTCTGTTTATCTAAAAAGCCTTTAATTTAAATTTTTTTTTTTTTTTTAATAAAATTTGCATAACATTCTTTTCTGTTTATCCAAAATGCCTTTAATTTTCCATGTTTAAAAAAGTTGCTTAGCATACCATCATAAATGTTCAAGTTTTGTTTCAGAATTTAAGAACTAATTTTCGTTTTTAATGCGTTTTACTGACCACAAATGCTTGCTTTATGATTTTAGGTTAAGGAAGAGAATTAATTATACTGTAAAAGGCTTCAACATAATGAATTCATGATGCAGAATTAACATGAATTCCTCTAAAGGGGGCGTCTGCTATCACTGTTCCTTGGATGGGGGGCGCTGAAGTAAGAAAGGTTGGGAACCACTGTTTTAAGCGAACCTTTAACTAACTAATGGTTGACCCCACTTTGGGAACAAGTGCCACATACCCTAAAGTTTTATTTATATATTCACTAATTGCAATTTAAATAAGTTTACCCGTCAAAAGGAACTTTTAATTAGGTGTTGGTCTTATTTATTTTATTACCATAAGATGGGGTAACTGGGCACCTGCAGGGGTAACTGGGCACTACTAGGTTTAAGGTAAATTTCATTATTATTTTTTCTATACAGTTTAGGTACCTATACATAGGTAGATTACCTACAATTTATGGACAAAATTCGTACTGTTATATAACGAAATTTACCTTAAACTTAGTGGTGCCCAGTTACCCCTGCAGGTGCCCAGTTACCCCATCTTACGGTACGTACATTACTTTGTTTTTTGGAACACTTTTAATCTAAGTAAAATTGTTTTTTTAAGTATTTTATAGCCATTTTTCACTAATTTGCCACTTCAGTTTCTCAAGTTTAGCTTATATATATATATATATATATATATATATATATATATATATATATATATAATATATAGTTCGACATAACAAATGTTCGACATAACAAATGTTCGACATAACAAATGTTCGACATAACAAATGTTCGACATAACAAATGTTCGACATAACAAATGTTCGACATAACAAATGTTCGACATAACAAATGTTCGACATAACAAATGTTCGACATAACAAATGTTCGACATAACAAATGTTCGACATAACAAATGTTCGACATAACAAATGTTCGACATAACAAATGTTCGACATAACAAATGTTCGACATAACAAATGTTCGACATAACAAATGTTCGACATAACAAATGTTCGACATAACAAATGTTCGACATAACAAATGTTCGACATAACAAATGTTCGACATAACAAATGTTCGACATAACAAATGTTCGACATAACAAATGTTCGACATAACAAATGTTCGACATAACAAATGTTCGACATAACAAATGTTCGACATAACAAATGTTCGACATAACAAATGTTCGAAAGAAAAGTTGTCGGGAAATAAAAAAAGGAATGAGCTTCAAAATTTTCATTCAATAAAATATAAATACAAGCAGATACGTTACTTAACCCGTTAACGCCGAGCTTTTTTGTAGGGTTAAGTCTAAATGCGTGTATTTAAAACGGTAGTTATTCGACCCAGTCGGCGTTAGAGGGTTAAAGGTGACTTTATTTATTTAAAAAATCAAATAGAATATTTAGTTCTAATTTAAAACATTAAAGTTTGTTTAAAAAAGGAGAAAAAATATTTTGGTAAGACGGACTTCAACACTTGCTGGATCACCTGCATGATTATGCTCACGTGAAACTTTGGTTACTTCGTCATCAGTGGTTATGGCACGGTTTTTATGGTACTCTGCAAAATGCTGGCATTTCCAGTAAACTTTGGTTGCCACTTGCTTGTCTTTTACGTATAAAAATCCATTTACTAAGAGCATTGGTTTGCCTTTCTCACTTGGCACAAATTCGGCCATTCTATGGAAGGTGCTTGACGTGCTCTCACTTTAAAGATTGAAGTTAAACTGTATTATTCTTATTTTGGACATTAATATGAATTGGTAACCGCACCAATTTTGTGGTTGGTTGCCATTCGACAACTTTTCTTTCGAACATTTATGTCGAATAATTGGTACTTCGAATAATTGTTATTCGAACAATTGTTTTCGAAAAATAGTCCGCAGACGATTTTTTATTATACCCCACATTGAATAATCACATCACAGTGATGTGATTATTCCTCACATTGAATTATATGAATTCCCCTATTTGTTGTTCAGTGGTTCAAAGATGCAACGTGTGTATTGAACATAATGGAGGACACATTGAATAATTTCTGTAGTAAATGATAAATATTATTCTTCACAAGCTGATTCCATTAGTCTCGGGAAACACACTTATGCCGCACCCTGTATATAAAACAGAAAAAATTAAGAAATATACTGTATAAAAAAATTAGGCACTTTATGACGAAAAAGACATTTATGGCATTTTGCCTGAACATCCAGGCTCTAGTCATATTAGTCATGGTACTAATATGAGACACAGACAGACAGTGAATTATGGTATGATATAGAATTATCGGCCAATCAGTTTAACGTCTGTTGTAGGTAAGCTACTGGAATCAATAATTAGGGATCGTATAGTCGAACACTTAGAATTGCATAACTTGGTTAGAAATACGCAGCACGGTTTTAGGCGAAACAAATCTTGCTTAACTTTTTTCAAAGCGTGGTTGAAGTTTACGATAGTCATCGGGCGGTTGGTGTAGTGTATTTAGATTTTCAAAAAGCGTTTGACACCATACCGGACAAAAGACTCATTGAAAAACTAAGGCTCATGGAACCAAGGGTGTAGTAATAAATTGGATAGAAGAGTGGTTGCGAGGTAGGAAACAGAGGGTGGTCGTTGATGGAGCGGAGTCGTGTTGGGCTAATGTAGCGAGCGGCGTTCCTCAGGGTTCTGTATTGGGCCCCTTGCTTTTTCTTATATATATTAACGATTTAGATGTCGGCCTAGTCAGTACAGTTTCAAAGTTTGCGGATGACACGAAGTTGGGTGGTAGGGCGATTAATGACGAAGACTGAGGTAAAATCCAGAATGATCTCAATAAAATCGTCGATTGGTCAGTCACATGGCAAATGAGATTTAACGTCGAAAAGTGCAAAATTTTACATATAGGTTCGCGTAACGGTAATTTTGCATGTAGTATGTCAGGGAAGGAGTTAGTAAGCGTAGAGCAGGAAAACGATTTAGGAGTTATAGTCACTGGTGATTTAAAAGTAGTGAAACAAAGTACAGCAGCGGTCAATAAAGTGAACAAAGTGCTAGGTTTTAAGCTTGGAATTTTGAGTACAAATCGCGCGATATTATTGTTCCTCTTTATAAATCATTAGTTAGACCCCATTTGGAGTACGCGATCCAATTTTGGAATCCGCATATGCGCAAAGATATAGACAAAATCGAGTGTGTTCAAAGACGAGCAACTAAGATGATTCCGTCGTTTAGGTCGAAGTCGTACGAGGATAGGCTCAAGGGGTTAAAATTGACTACACTCGAGACTAGGAGGCTAAGGGGTGATCTAATCCAGGTTTTCAAAATTATGAATGGGTTCGATAACGTAGATAGATAGCCTTTTCGAAATATCTCGAAATAACGGGTGTAAGTTGACAAATAGAAGGTTCGAGACAGCAGTTGTCAAACTTTTTTACGCATAAAATAGTAAATAGCTGGAATAGTTTGCCGGTAGAAGTAATTAGTAGCACGTCTATAAACATGTTTAAAAATCGATTAGACGCATATGTTGATAGATTGGATATAGTTTTAATTAAGGTAGTAAAATTAAGGCTTTGTGGTTCGGAACTCACGTAAAATTGTAGGTCCTCTCCGCCACTACGGAGGACATGCACAATACACAATTACGAACAATTAGGTAGACCAGCCATGAGTGGATCCTAGGGTCTTTGTTGGTCTGAAACATTATAACATTACATAACTATAAGTCTGTTATATTTATTACATTTACAATATCCATACTACAAAGTCAGTATTACCCTCTCACCAACGATAATATAATTTTCTTGCTACACGCTTGAAATTAAAAATAAAGAGCGTTTGAAAGTGGCGCAGCGCACGGCTTCGAATAAATATTTCCCTATGATAAGTTCTGGCCCATATTTACTTATATGAATATGTCATTAGATTTAGGGAGGTCACGAAGAAAACCAAGAAATTAAGACACTTTCTCTATAATAAAACGTTCTTGTACCTAATTAAATGTAACATTTTACGATATCATAAACGCGAAACCCACGAAAGTGCCCACTTATTTCAAAATTAAATCACAAAGGATTATGTTATCTCAATCTTTGTTTATATAACAAAACTAATTTTAGGCATGCCATTTAAAATACAAGGCTTTAAACGACTTAAAAAACTCTTTCTCTTTATTGTTTTATAGTCTCCAAAGTTAAATTGATTAAAGTAGTATACTGTATCGAGAATATTATCTTTTATTTCTGTCTCGTGCCCGTTTCTTGAAAAGTATCTGTTATCTTTGATACACAATAAGCTTGTATGTAATATACATTTCTTAATGTATCTTGTCCACATGTGTGTGTGTGTGTGTGTGTGTGTGTGTGTGTGTGTGTGTGATATATATATATATATATATAGATATATATAATATATATATACATATATATACATATACATATAATATATATATATATACTAATATAAATATATAATATATATATATATATACATATAATATATATATATATATATATACATATATACATATACACATATATATATATACATACATATATACATACATATATACATATACATATATATACATATATATATATACATATATATATATATATAATATATACATATATATATATATATATACATATACATATATACATACATATATATATACATATATATATACATTAGGGTGCATCAAAATCACCAATGACAAAGTTTCACTTTGTCCCTAAGTTAGAAATGTTCCAATGGTTAAGAAAACCTATGTGAATTATTTTTGGATTTGAATGCCATTTATGGGGTCCACACAGACTTCCTATATGCACACCAACCCCACAGTCATTCTGTGATTTGAGATCCAAATAGTAGAAGTTTAAAGATTTTGTTCACTA
Organism: Bathynomus jamesi; assembly: GCA_023014485.1. NCBI lineage: Eukaryota > Metazoa > Arthropoda > Malacostraca > Isopoda > Cirolanidae > Bathynomus > Bathynomus jamesi. The sequence continues at coordinate 121,057 of JAJOZX010010957.1, forward strand.
CAAAAATCAGCCCAAGAACATGTAAGTGATATTTCTAAAGGTCATATATACACTTCTAAAAAGTGATAGAAACTTCTATAAAGTGATAGTACCTCTAGAAAGTGATAGAAACCTCTAGAAAGTGCTAGGAAGTGGTGGAAAGTTATAGAATATTCTAAAAGGAACTGCAATGTATAATCTGATATGCAAGTGTTTATGATAAATGTGATTTTTGTGTGTTTATGTTAAATGTTTATGTGCAAGTGTTTACGTTAATAAATTTTGTGTTCTCTTTACACCTGTCGTGCATTATGGCCAGTTCAGGTAGCACAAATGATAAATATGCTGTTAAAACTCGTCAAACTGCTGCCATTTATGGTCTTGGTGCTGGAATCAGTGATGCAGATGCAGAGATAACAGGATCTAGGCTGCCAACATGTGAGCAAGTGTTGCGATGCTACATGTTTCATCAGCAAGAAGGTCTACCGTTTAACCGTACAAAATGGAACAATGCTAAATTTGTCTTGCAAAAAGTTATTCCATTTTATCAGAAAGGCAACATTGCCATGATTACCGAGAGGAAAGCTGTTGAAAAAATTATAGCACTATCTGCAAAAAATGCAAAACTTAGGGAACTTCCAGTGGATTGGCGTTCTTCGCCTGGTGCAGTTGCGAAGCTTAAGGGGATCGAAAAGGAGTTACAAGAAACATTACAGTTTTGGCCAAGGAATGCTGAGCAACTCATAAAAGATCCTGAAGATCTGGAGTTCTTGCGGTCAATGAAATCAGGCAGAGTCGCATCGTTTGGAAGCCATGACAAGAAGCTCGCATCAAAAGACCAAAGAAAGCAGGAAAAGGAAATGATGCAAGCAGAACAACAGCTTAAAGCTCATAAAGCCCAAGCATCTACAAGCAAAGTTCAGATTGAGAACAGTGAGGAAAGCAACAGTGATGTTGAGGATGAAGAGGGTGATATAGAGGATTACAAACCAAAAACACAAAAATCTCGCCAAGCAACTCGTTCAGGAACAACTGCTTTTATAAGTCATGACATACTCAAATCCCATAGGATGGTTTCCCTGTCTACACGCACGAAGATCACACTGGCCCAACAGGCAGCATTTACCAAAGCCATCATTAAGGAATTAGGAGGTGACACAAAAAATGTTTCACACTCATATTCTATCGCCGACAGAGCAAGACGTAAGGTTGGTGAAGAGCTTGCATCATCGGTCAAAGAGTCCTGGGTTCCACCACAGTTCCTGTCTCTTCACTGGGATTCTAAACTGATGTCAACTCTGTCATACCAAACTAAAGCTGAAGAGAGGCTCACCGTAGCAGTTGGCAATTCCTATGACATCAAACTTCTTGGTGTGCCTTCCTACAAGCCAAATACAGATCAGCCAGCTGGTCAAAGCATTGCTAATCTCACCATGGAGCTTCTCCGATCATGGAATTGTGTTGACTCAGTAGTGAACATGACTTTTGACACAACAGCTAGTAACACTGGTCATGTGAGTGCTGTGTGTGTGTGTGTGTGTGTGTGTGTATATATATATATATATATATATATATATATATATAGATATATATATATATACATATATATATACATATACATATATAGCTATATATATATATACATATATACATACCACGGAAGCACAACAACCCAAACTGCGCGAGTTTGTCAACTTTGTTTGCTTGCTGTACAGCTGGTGGTGGATCACCTGTTCAAGCGCGGTCGAGGCTCCATGGAATGACCTGTCTTTACCAAGACATCCTCAGATATGAAAAACTCAGCCCCAGCATATCATCTAGTGCGATAAAAGCTCTCAAGCATCACCTATGGTACCTGACTGCTGAGATGGGTACCTCTTGCGCTCTTTAATGATGCAGTCCCTGAAGCTGAACGCCGCTATCTGGCTGAGAGACTTATAGCAGTAAAGCCAGCACAAGATCAGGCATCTTTACCACAACATCGATTTGGTACGGGATTGGGAAACCCAATTCCAAACTCCATTTCCAGCACGACAAAGCTTGGCGACTTAATCAACAAGATTCATGGTACATTTTCTCTGTTCTGGAACTTGACAGTTCTTTCGACTCATAATATCGAAAATTGCCAGAATTAGCTTCCTTTCAAACATCCAGAGAACACATCTCGGCAGTTAACGTCGTAAATGATTGTGCTGAGCGTGGTGAAGCTAAGTTCTAATCCCTGTTTTGATTATTTAAACATTTTTACTGGTTCTGATACTTTTGCAAACACGGAAACCGGGATATAAAATGTTTAATTTTTTGGTCAATTTAACTCCAATACTAAATATGCATCAATGATGTGGACCCCCTAGATGACCACATAAATCTTGAAATTTGGCCATGTGTGCTATTCAGGCATTGGAACACAGTAATCATAGGGACAGATTGAAATAAAACTTTTTGAAAAATCATGGGAAATTTTGATGCACCCTAATATACTATATATATATATATTATATATATATACAC